>JABASD010002406.1:0-27106 GCA_019776165.1 Pogonognathellus flavescens
ATCAGGCTTTGCAAACACAAATATTGTATTTACTTATAAGTATGCAATGAAGGAGAAAATATTTATTTATTTATAATACCATTTGTATTTGTACTCATTTCTTTTGACTCTGGTAATCACTTCTCAAAGATATTTTAAGGAAATGAGTAATGCTCGCTTTTATCATTATTACCTGTATTTACTTAATTGTAAGTGTTATTATTAACTGTAGGTATAAATGTTCTGTGGAAAGAATTGGGTAATATTATATGTTTCTTCAATTTTAAGCTGGCTATTCCTACCTATTTGTATTGCATCATTGGTTGTTATTTCTTTTCATGAGTTTTATTCCTTGCTTACATTAAACTAATTTTTTCTTAGTATTCCCAGCCTTATAGATGCATGATACATCTATATAGCTTTGTTTGATAAAATCGGATCTCATATCTATTTTTAAATGTAATGGAAAAATCGTAGAGAAATGATTTGAGTTATTTCATTGTATACATTGCATGCAGAATGTTTTAGGAAATTTTTGGCTTTTAAAGAAATATTTTTAATGTCACTGCTGGAAATAATTGTCAAATTTTCCGAGAACTATTGCCAAGTATTTATTAATCAGAAATGTATGTGCACATAAATAATATTATTCTCACTGAGGACTATAATAAATGTTAAGGACATAGTGATTCATACTATTCACAAGGCAAGAAACAGGCTGAAAGTCTGCAAGGAGCTACATTGACAATCTCGATTGACAGTTCTGCCTGAATCCGGTTTACAGTATGGTGTAAAATATGCAAATTAAATGTATGGTACAAAAACTGAGGAATCTATTTCTGTATTGTATGTGTTGACTGTTAAGAATATCGTCATTTATTACTCATGGTGTTTCATGAAGGTTTGTACTTATCTTATTTGTTTTCAATTTCTTAAATAATTAATTGCTATATAACTGATTAATGCCTGCAACGATTCGGAGTATTTCTTAGAAGTTCTACTGTGGTTTCAGGCAAATAAATTTGAAAATCATATAAATATTGATCTTATAAGGACATGAAAGAAATTCGTGTATTGCCAATTTAAGATTTCTCCTAGCATAAAAATACATAATGCAGATTGTAAATGCGTGTTAAATCATTTGGTGGTAATGAGCAGTTAAAGTTAAAAGAAAAATTCGGTTTTTTAATCGAGAGGTTAAAGAGGAAGATTACTTTCATCTTTGTCAGTCTATTTACAAGCACCTAAATATTAGCATGTTATCGCAAAGCAGTTCAGACGTAGTCCAAAGTGCAAATCAGTAAGTAAGGCAAAACAAAGCAAAGGTTACGTGATGCGACTTCTTTATATAATGGCAAGTGTCAGGGCAAGTGAAGAAGATACCGATGATATTATTACATGAGAGTCTCTGTTCTTGAAATTATGAAAATGGTCAATGCATTTTGTTGTTTTAATATTTTTTCTCTATTCTCTCAATCCCTGAGCTTTGGACAAGGTTGAAGCTAAGCGTGTGCTCAACTCCTGTACATTATGCTCACAATTCCTGCACGTTATTCTCTCAAATGAAAATTAATCTTTTATTCTACATCTATAGGTTTGTGTGATAAAATCGGATATCATAATATCTATTTTTAATTGTAATGGATAAATCGTAGAGAAATTGTTTAAGCATTTCATTGTATACATTGCATACAGAATGTTCTTTCAGAATGTTTTTCTCCTTCCATTTATAGAAATTATTTTACGTCGAATTTGATGAAATACGGAAACAATATTTCATAGGAAGTAATTTATTAGATCGCATCTCACACCTTTACGAATGTATGTATTGCTAGTCTACCAAGTTTACTGTACACTGCACTGCAGCAATATCTGAAAAAATGTTTAGTAAGAAAAACAATCTACACACTACACACGGAAGTGACGGAATCTACTACAGGAAGAACGATTTCTGGCGAGATCTACATTATTTTATGTGTAACTACAATTTATTTTTCTACTGAAATTAGTTCAGATGGATTTTATATAAAATATATACTTAAGTAGCTTACTTTTTGATTGTGTTTGTAAATATCTCTCCGATGTTTGTTTGTAAACTTTTCACAATATGAAAGTTGACATACTAAAATAATTGGGCATTAATCCGATATGTTAGAATGCGATAGGATTGCATGGGATGGAAATGTATTAATTGAAAAGGCGATAAGAATCCTAGAGCATTTATATAAAGATATTCAGTCAACTATTATATAATAGTATATGAAACTGATGAGTTAAAAATGCATTTTTCTTCAGAATTCTTGTGTAATCTTTTTACACAGTGCTTACAATAATTTACTGTATTGGATTCTGACGCACGGAGGTGGTTCATTTGCGTATAATTTGTATTGTTATTTCATCCGCACCTGTCATTGATATTACAGTGCAATGGCATAATAATTATTAATAAAATCTTTCACTTAAGAATGAATGAGTCTATTCAAGATTAAAGTTTCTACAGATAGTGTATAACATCTTATCAGTGAAATGACGATTCGGTTCAAAACCTTCGTTACCTATGTACCTCCCTACGTTGATTGACCCTTACTCTACTGCATAATAAAACATACCCATACATTTTCTCGTGACAGACTTGTCTGCATGATGTATTAGATTTATAGTGTGGAATATTATTTGATAATTAATTAAGATGAAGTGAATGAATCAAAGGTTAATAAATTAATAAAGACAACTGTCTCTCTCTACGTAACGTGCCCGTTTTGCTACGTTTAGATAGATTACTGTCTGACTAGCATTTGTGATTGTGATATATTTTCTTTTTAAAGACATACTTTGACAGACTGGGAATGGTGAGTGGCAGACAAGGGCGTACCTTTAATTTACAACGGATGGCAGGCCTCACAAGGTCAGGGGCAAAAAATAACCAATTTATGGTATAAGAAGGCTGCAAATTTTTGTTAAGTAATTTCTTTTTCGGGTTTTACTTTTGGGGCTCAAGCAAGGAGAGTCTATATGCAAATACGCCCTTTGTGGCAGGCGTATAAATCTACTCTAGTTAAGTCGTAGTCGTAATGCATGAACTAATGGCCCTCTCTTGACTTGAGGTAAGTTACTTACGTATTTCTCTTAAGTAAATTTATAAATGCACTCAATACTTCTATAGATTATGGTAGGTACCTACCCAAGGCTTATAAGAGAACTAGTATAAACCTTGGTACCTACCCATATATTAGGTAGGTACAAGGAACGCACTAAATAAATTATCTGTGAATTGCTGATAATATACAAGTTAAGTTAGTACATTTTTTAAGAACGGAAAATTTTCTGCAAGCACACGTAAACGACATGATACTATGTTTATAGAAGCATTATGGATCATGGTAGAGTGACATGCTCTGTGAGGACAGTGATCTATTGTCCATAGTTTTCCAGCACAGCATAATAGTAACTGTAATTAAACTCCAAGCTTCACAGAATTATTATGCCTTGTCCCAAATCCTTCTTGCTAAAACAATCTTGCACTTGCTTTGCACATGATTTCAAGATAGTACTAAAGTGCTACGGAATTTTGCAAAGAGATTTAATAAGCTTCCACTAAATTAGTATGTAATATGCTGGAGATCAAAGTGACGCACGTAATCTCAAGAAATTTATCTCTTTATAGCATTGCTAAATGGGTAATTTTGTAGCTGATTCCCTGCAAGCCATAATTAGCTAGCTTAGCTATCTTTATCTTTGGAAGCGGAAGATTTATTCTAGCTTTAATTTGTTATACCTAACCTATTTAAAAGCAACACATGAATTTTGTAGATTACAAAATGTAATTAACATCGAGAAATTAGTGGCAGCATCTTTTTGTGTAGAACTTCAACAATTCTCCAACATAGAAAATACCGTTCATACCATAGTCAGAAATAACCAGAAATAATTTTTGTAAACAGAAAATTAAAAAAGAAAGAGTGGACATCTCGTTACCTAGTAAAACTGTATAGAGTAGTTTTAAATGTCCTCCTCAAATTAGTCCGAATGGATTTTATGTTGCTTCTGTTACAGAAATTTTTTTTACAGAAGTTCTGTAAAAAAATATTTTGCTCTCTATTCTGATGATTTACGAATGATATTTATAAAATGATTGATTAGAATGGTGTTAATTGAAGAGAGACGATGAAAATGGCTGGGAATTTTTATAAAGATATTCAACTATGTGTTGTAATTTATTAGGTATAGCAACTTGAAGTGAACTTTAGCAATCGTTTCATAATAATATTATCGATTCATTCATATTCATATCTGCTATTCACTATTCATATCCATAATATGCCATTTATCATAACATCATCATCACACATTATCATTATCATCATTTAAGGAACAACAACGTTGAAAAGAGCAACACTTTTTGACAATCATTCTATTAACATCACAAATAGCAACCGTTACTGCTTACTACAGTGCATACTTTATATAATACATCATACAAATAGTACTGTCCCTTTACAGTCGAGTATATAGTACATTAGTACAAGTACAGTGGCAGTACATGTTCCTCGCCTATTTTAACACACAGATTATTCGCATCCAATTATGCAATTATTTATTTTCACTAACTAACAGTTACATCATCACTTTATGCGGTTTTTAAAATCTACTTGCGTGTATTAATAGTAATTTCTACACAATGCATTTTAATTTCTCATGTGTCTTGAGATTTCTAACAACCTAATAGTATTAATTGTTACTTGTAGCATTTCTTAGTTGGTTATTTTCACTATTCTTACATTAGTAAATGAGATGAGCCTTAAATTTTACTGGCTTCCGTATGTACGGAGTAATTCCGCTTTTCAAGCTTTTTTCTTAACTTGGTCAATTGTAAGATTTTATCCGCAAGAACGACCCGTTTACTCCTGTAAAACTAATACAGCTATATAAACCTATGTCTTATTCAGATTCATCATGGTAATATCTTTACCGTTACATTCAAATAGGCTTAATACTACAGACACTATAAACTACAATACGTTTAAGTACCTATACTCTAATACTAAATGGAAACTTCCTGTCAGATAATTCTAATCACTTCTTCTGCAAACTGCACTATAGGTACTTAATTTATAGCATATTTTCCATTTTTGTAAAAAAATCTGTCTAAGAAGTAGTAATGACACTTCACTGGTATTTTTGCGTCTCATCTCTTAAATGTATACGCTTACATTTTAAATGGACCTACACTATTACTGACACTTTAGATATTTATTTGCATCGTAAGTATAGCTACTAATTGAATTTTACTTAATACGTAATTAATTGTGGCTTTTCTAGAAATGATCACGATTGTTATGTGTATAGCTTCAGCTTAATTTAATGTTTAAGGTACTTGAATGCATTTTTGTTGTTAAAACGTTATGGTGCTTGTAGTTTAAGTGTTTCATATATGAAATACACAGAGCTACACGCACAAGTGTTATACTTATTGTTAATCAACTACTGTCGTCTCCCCAAAATGCAATCATAATATTAGATTTAGGATGCTATACAAACTTATTGTTATAGTTAGTACGGTTATCACCTACATACATAACATCACTCTTATAGTACAGAAATGAACAATTAATTTAATACTATATACTCATGCCTATCTAAATATTACCTACAGTGTGTGTTTCTGTGATAATTATTAATTATTTCTAGCTATTACGTCAATGAATACGAAGTAAAAGGTGCAATATCTGTTTTGTTGTTCAATACCACCGAGGTCAGGACAGGGTCGGGTCACACTTGTTATTTTCTTCAGATCCGATGCGTCGTTTCATTTCAGATTGTGCAATTACATTATTAGAATCATACATTAACATTCTTTTCACTAGAAATGAATGATATGGTGATTAGTACATTGCTATATAGACATACTACACGGTATAAGTAAAAATAACATAACACACCTATGCTACAGAATAAACTAATAATGATGTAGCGAATTAATTATTAACCTACAGTAATAGTACAGTTACCTTAATACAAGACTCATACGTTTTTTTACTAAAGACTTCTATACTGCGTAGGATTTAAGAACTTTTCTCATTTCTAGACGTTTCCTTACATTGCATTTTTTCCTTTGTTTTTGTCTGTAGCTCTGTACTGACAATTTTTATTATGTGTTTTACTTGTTAATGAAGAAATCATGTTTTTTACGACTCATCTTAATAATATGGCAGCCCATTTATTGTTAGTGAATGTCTGTATACCGTTGTTGTGTTAATTCTATGGCTAAAATTGAACTACTATGGAACCCTTTATGATACTGCTATGGATATTACAGTGCAGTGGAGGTTCATAATTATTATGTGTCCATGTGTTTTTGTGAATCGTATTATACTAATAGAACTGTATGCTAGTAGACCTCAGTAATTTCTGTGTAGATAACTTATGCTGTATAACTCTAGAATCTCTATTTTTGCTTAGTATGTAGTTTTCTACAATTATTGTGATGAGATTGTGTCACAAAAGGCGAGACTATTAGTTAGTTACTATATTTTAATGTTATACAAGCATGAAGTATTTTTAAGTTACCCTTCATATTTTATTGCTCTATGTAGTACTGTCATTATCGATTTCTTTTAGTCTGCTTTGATTTTTGTTGTATTCGTTTCAATTCTCTACCGTTTTCCTAAGAATCGGTTTACAAATTAGTATTGTTATGTTATAGTCTAATGCAAATGATGCAGGTAGTTGAGTATGGTTGACTTGCATAATCATAATCACTTATATGGTTATATTATTTACTTGTTATAAATACTACCTAGCTAATTAATGTATTCTATTCTTATAATGTGAAGCGGATCTGTATAGCTTGCTACTTTATATTCCTAGTATGTCATATTAGATATTTGCTGGTGCTGCAGCTTTGGTTAATTACAAGTACAAGGCGATTTGCTGAAGAGAATTGCTTATAAAATGGAAATTAGTAGGAGACATTGCATATAATGTCAAGGAGCAAAATTAGTTATGCTTAAAATTCAAAATTCAGAAAAAAACTTAAAAATGATGTGAAAAAATTTAAACTCAGTCAGGCAAATGAATCTTAACAAAAAATGTATACATACTGATACCTACATAGGTTAGATCAGATTTTATAACCAACACCGGATCAAAACTACATCACATCTACTAATAATAAAACTTTAACAAAAATATAAATGCTGCCAACTACCAGTTTTTAAGGTGTTTTACTAACACTAAAATGATATGGACTCTGATACTAGTGTAAAGATGAGTTATTAAAGGATACAAAAAACGAGAATGGATGATAAAGACTTAAATCGTCAAGACGTGTTAATAATATACTTAATATTACATCGAAATCAAGGATCACATCACACGGGTGTAAATATTTCATGTAAGACTAAAATAATATTAAGCTAACTTTAAGTAACATTGTTGTATTGTCACTGATGCATAATATTGTATAGTTAATTTATAAAGTAATGTTTTCTAGTAATCTTTGGTTTAACGAGCAGAAGTATTGCTTAAGAGGCTTACTTAACTTAAAAATACATAAATCCATTTCATAGGCACTATGCTCATAATATAACATAATATTATGTAAATTAATTACCGTGTACTATAGCAGTTACATGTTTTATAAAATTTACTATAGTGTAATATAAACCAGAATAATACTATCTTACATGTTATTACATAAATTACTAAAAAAGTTGCTGATAATTATTGCATACTTAAAATTTTAGAACTAAATTCTAGAATTTTACTGGCAAATGCTAATAAATGTTAAAATGTAAAAACTTGTATTCTATAACACAGTATAAGAGGAACTGCTGAAAACAAAACTGTTTGCAATGTATCGTGAATTTTAACCTTTTAAAAATTGTTTAATCAATTTGCATGCATTGGCATACCTATATACTTTCCTTCGGTAAGGAATAATAATTACAATTCAAATTCCTAATCCGAAATCATTGTAAAACATATATTCAAGTAAATAATTGCGTCTTTTGCAAATTAATGTAAACAAATAAAAGTACTGAAATGCTTACACTTTCATTTAAATTAAAAGTGACTGAAAATTTCTTTCTATTACAAACCTCATTCGCTTTTACGTGAAGATCTATCTACTTTTTACAAGATATATCGAACATAATTGAATATTATACAATACATTGCGAGACTGCGAGTGTTTTTACCATTATTTTTACATTTTTCATATAGATAAGTCGTTTTTCTGCACTTGAGTGTATATCGTAGCTATAATGACTTGACTTGACTATATTAATATTATAATTAGTATGACTACTATTACACTCTGACCCAAAAATGCATCTGGCAAGGTGTCAGTGCGCGAACATGCATTTTCTATCTCTGTACTCTTTTTAATTAATTAATTCGATTGCAATCATCATGCACCTACTTAATACTCTCAGCAGCAGGACTTAACACAATTCTATCAATAATTACTAATAACTAATTGATTACAGTATTTATTAATAAATAATTTTTCGTAGGATAGTCTACCATGTTTGTAGTATTTCAGTATATTATCAACTCATCATGGTTCTTAACATGCTAATTTTCTCACATAATAATTATTTCCTGTTTTTACTAGGTGAGGGCGAGTATACAGCACTGAAAATGTACTTGATGGTTCTCTCTATATAAATTAACCTATTGAAATCATATGAAAATCATTTCAATCACAATGTCCTCTCTTTTCTGTGTAATACTATAATATTCCTGTTGTGTTTAGAACAGTAGTAGTAGTTGTAGCATAATATAATAATTATTATTATTCGTTTACATGAATAATAGTGAAAAGCGAAAGTTCTCCAAAGTCTCCCACATTATAACTGATGTTCATTGTTTTTAACGAGAATCTGTCCTTTCCTTACCGAAAGTGCTTACAAAAATGAAAATGAATATATTAAAGATACAATAAGTAATGTTGAATTGAATGAGAAAGTATTCGTTGAGAAAAATCAAACATAAATACAATACATAGAGTTACTGTACTGCAGTTACGATGATACATACAGACACACACGTAAATGCAGTACCGTAATGAAATTAGGTAATCTAGAATAAATTCACTTACTATTCATTGAATAGTAATAAATTAATCATATGTAGACCAATAAACAATTGGCTAATTTCATAATGCGTCACAGGGATTTTCACATTACTGACTAAAGACCAAACCAGACCGTGAATAACATTATTATACTATGCATATCGATTTAGTATAATTTCTTATTGGGATTAACAGTTCGTTTGTTTCAAGTAGCAGCAGAGAGATATTTTCAGTCTGTTTTTGTATTGTTCATTTATAAAATCATAGAATCGAAATAATCTTCCACGTTAATACTTGTACATGATCTATGAGAGTTCGTAGAATACTAAAAGAACTGATCAAACTTCGCTTGCATAATTACATGATTCTTGTGTGTAATATTAATATTCATTTCAGTCATGAAATAATGAGCATCATAGTATCTATTTAAATTTGACACTGTGACACAAGACGTGAAGAGTACTAGAGTTGAAATATCGAATTACCGCAACAAAAATTTCATTGCAATTTTGGATTAAGGTTGAATTCCCGAATACAATATTAAATACAAATATTAAGGCTTGACGAGTTTGAATATTTCGAAATACTACCTTGTAATCAATAAACTATTTTAGCCCATGACCTACTATCACACAGATAATTATAATACACGTATAAGTAATAATGGCAATGGTAATGCTTCACAGTAGTAGTCACAGTGTTTTTCTCAGATTAACATCCAAAGTGAGATTTTAGCTTGCAATGCAATTAACAGTAGCATAGCAGCTGCCAAAATTGACTAATAGTTTCGTAACGAAATAAATAATGCGCAATCTTTGACTGTAATATTATTCACCATTATAAGTATTACTATTAATTATTTATACCTCTACAACAGAAGGTTGAGGGAGGTATGTTTATTACTGTATACTGTTAAATGTATGTAGTGGAAAAAATAAACTTTTGTAATCAACACTGCAATGTGAATAACAATTATAAGGAAATTGCTAATTTTTTGGACTTTGACCATTTTTTATCCTGATACATTTGTTTTTGTTAATCGATAGGTCTTTGGGCCGGAATGGTAATTAATGTCGATGTGAATCGTTTTTTGTTTGTAGCTACTGAATTTCAGCTGATAAAGAGGAAGCAGACTGTTTTCATTTTTTTCAGGGTGGAGGTGGAGGGTTTGAGTTACCTGTCGATTTCAATTGTCATACAATGTACGTAATTTTTTCTTATCTTGAAAGCTCGGCTCATTCTCGTTTTTTCTATTCTTATCACTGTATGGTTTGGTTGAGTACACCAGAGTAGTTGAAGTAGTGCTATGTAGTATTCTGGGCTTCGTTTGATTTTATTTCACTTTATCAATGTTGTTGTCGTGGATTGTAGTAAAGAAATAAATAGTTGTAAAAATACCGATAAAACATATACGTGTTGTAAGCATACGGGAGAGCGACAGAGGAGTCGGCAAGGAAAGGAAATACCTATAAGTCAGGAAATCGATTAGCTTTCTCCTGATAATCAGGAGGGATTTGAAAATACTCTATAGGTATGTCGTCACGGAAGGCAAATTCTTGGAATGTGATCTTTGCCGTAATCGTTGGCAGGATTGGAATCTCTGTAATCAATATTTATTAATGTAAGTGAATCATGTAGTCATCCTCACAAAGACTTTGATGAATGAAATGATTCTACATGCGTGGTGCATAAGAATTCAGTTACGCAATGAGCTGCTTACCAATTTTTACTGGAAATCCTGTAGGTAACTTCATGGTAACAAATTCTCTAAGTTTCTTTAAATGTTTAAAAGGAGTGACTACTTCCAATATATTGAGAAGCATCTCGACCGTCATAGGAAATTCATCACTCTATTTTGTCAGAATAAATCCATTCATTAGATTTTATATCCAATTTTAATAATGTAATGAAAAATTCTAGGTTTAATTGGTCTACATGCATCATATTCGGTAGCGAATTATGTAATAACTGTGGGTTAATTTAAAATGATGAAATTTTGAAGGTTTACCATGGCTAGGGTAGCTTTAAATGCTTTTGAAGAACTTTTAAAACTCAATGGACGTCCTAAATGAGGTGGATTTCCAGGTACAGCATGAATATATTCTTCCCATGTTATTTCAGGCTTTGGTGGTGGCTCCACTGACTCTCGATTATTGTACTCTTCTTGCTAAAAGAGTAAATTAAAATCAAATGATGAATATAAAGGAAAATTTCCCTGTCAATTAAATTGAATTTGCAAATATTTCTTTCAATAGCAATAGTTTGCATGAAATATTTTTAAAATCCTTACCCCGGAGTTGAGCTCAAAATTACTCGAACTTGGTTTGGTAAAACTCTCCACCAATGCTTCCTTATTTTTTGCCAAGTCCTCTTCTGTCAAGTGCTCCCTTCTTTTCTGTGACTCCAGACTGAGACCTTGAACTGAATACACGTCTGCATGGAAAGGACCGACCATTTCTTTACGATCTTCGCGAAAAAACCACCCGGATTGAGTTCGGGTGAATTGGACATCTTTCGTTGACATTTGAGCTACGATTATATCACTGCTCATTAAAAGGTCTATTTCTTCCTCAAATTCTACCTCGGTTTCCTGCATACAACAATAAATAAATCAAATTCCATACATATTCAAGACAATCACATTTCAGAATTTTTTACTAGTATAGTTACCTGCTGGGTCATTAGCTGATACACTCTTAGTTTGTTATCCATCACAACAAGAGGAGAATGATTGTTGTTTCCACCACCTATTTTGTGATGGATATGATCCCCATTGAACACAAAAGAAATATCGCCTCTTTCCCACTTCATATCATTGAAATCCAACAGAGTTGTGTCCAGCCTTATTGATGAGCCTCGTTTAAAAATTTTACATATGTCAGACGGCAGTATTCGTGATACTAAAGGCACTGTAATTATAAAAACAAACATTATGTAGTCTTTCATGCTTTAATTTTTTGGTTAATTATCGCTGTTCTCGAACCATATACCCAGATTTCGGAATATGGATCTAATATCGGTTGTATGACGATGCTAAAATTATAAGTAATAATTCCACAACAATTTAAATCCAGAAATACTTACCCCAACTTTGAAAATCCCATTTGAGCTCCATGTAAAAATCTTGAATGCGTTCCAGTGCTTTGATAAGATGTGGTCGTCTAGCTGACATTTGTTCCCTTAGCTGCTGCTTTGACTTCCGGAAGAGGGACACGACTAAAACCACATTAGCATTTACATTAAATTCTCTGTATCAGTTTGCTAGTAATCGCAATGTTAATCACAGTGGAAAGATAATTATAATTAGGTGTGTTAAAATACTTGTAGGTCGATCTCCATAACTTATAGCTTCGGCTAGACAACTCCATCCTTTTAAATTCTTAGCTTTGACTGGTGCATTGTGAGCCAAAAGTAACTGGGCGCAGTCTGTAAATTACAAACATAACGAAAACTTTAATTTTGTACTTTAAAAACAAATATTAATAAATTCATAATTAAACCATTAAACTATTACGTTCAGTGTCAAAAACTTTACCTTTATGTCCCAGCATAACTGCAATATGTAGGGCTGTATTCCCTACAAAAACCAAAAAATAGACATTTAGAAACCCACAAGAAGAAATTCATACCCACAAAAATACCTACTTTGTAAATCTACCTATTTATTAAGGTACCGTTCCATTAATTACCTAACTTCAACCGAATTTTTTTAATTAAATTCCCTTTAGGTATATAATTCATTAGCATAGGAATAGGAAAGTCCATCACAAACAAGTCAAACAACAATACAAGCAATCAATTCCAAATATTCATCTTGAATTCACATTCATAATTTACTTCACAACGAATCCAACTAACCTAAACCCTTAAAACCCGAAGTTTACCCGGACCACAAAGTCCCAGAACGTCAACACACTTCAAAAACACATGATTGATCCCCATTATCATCATAATCTGCCGTTTTTCCCCGAAAATAAAAATTTGGAAAGTTGACATTTGGGTTTGGCGCTTAGGTTTTACATTAGCAGAGTTGAAATTGACGTCACACGAAAATAGAAATTTCAGAAATAAATGTAAGCTTACCATGCGGATCCTTTCGTGTGACTTGAGTTTCTCCATTTTGTCTGAGAAGACTGGCAATTTCCCTTAAATTCCCTTCAAATGCAGCCTTATGTAAAGGGTAGGTCAGGTCAGACTCCAGGTCACAATTTCCACTTTTCTCCATTCCGTCCTCCATGTCTCTCCACTATACTATTTTACTCTACACAATAACACGGACAGACAGACACACATAATAATATTATACTCCACTTATACTTCTTCTGCCCTGTGTGTGCCTGTTCGTTATACAGGCAACTCTGCTTATACACAAACCAAGAACAGTTACACTTACACTTTACAAACGACACAGACAGCTTTACGCTACTTACAGCAGTAGCAGTATTATTATTATACAGAGAGAGAGAGAGAGAGAGAGAAAGAGAATAGACCTGTATAAAAGCCCTAAAGAGACCTAGTACTCTGGTACTCTGTATACAATAAATCTTGTGTACAACTTCTTTTAGCTCTGTTCTGCAGCCAACAACCTACTCAGACCACAAACAAACGGACTGTACCTTCTGTAGACGTAATACTATTATTTTTGGCTCTGTGTGTGCTAAACAAGAACCAAGAAAGTAGACCAGTAGTGTCTTTCAGGCTTAAAATGCCTATTTCTCTATATATGCACACACACACACAGATATTTTTATATATAGAAGAAATATGATTTTTTAGTAGTGGCAAGTATAAGTTTGCTATATATACATAAGTCTTATACACTTGGTATTACATAAAGAAAATATTATTAAAGTTCCGCTATTTCTTTGCTAGTAGAGGTAGTTATGAGTTTGAGTCGAGTGAGTTTTGCTGCTGCAATGCAATGTACAGTATTTATTTCATGCTATATGCATCTATGCGTTTCGATTTCGTGCACAGATAATTGAAACAGTCAGCTTTAGTGTTATTTATGCACTTTTTATGTTTAAAATGCCAGGGTGAGTGTGAAAATAAAAGTTTTGGCTTCTTATGCATATACACTTTTACATCATGTCATTTAGCTTGCTTTTTATGAGTTATTTTAGGATTTTTATTTAGCATTGAATTTTTTAACAGATTATTATGTCTCAATATTTGTAATTTTGTTAGTGTGGTTTTTATGGACAAGTGCATTTCATGTGTTTTGAATGTTTTAGGGGATTAGGCAGTTTTGTGTGCTTCTAATAAGAATCAAGGGTATGCACTGAACTTAAAATGTCATTATTCTCGCGAAATTGCACTATGGTATATGTAAATGCAAAAGATATGAAATAAAACAGTAGTAACAGTACAGTACTAATATAGATGGGATTAGTAATTACTTGTGCAAGTATTATATTTCATGTAAAGGCATATTTTCAAAGAGAAATTTGTCCCACTAATAATAATTTACCTGCTATATTTACCTGCCAAACTAGCCAAACCATCATTTGATCTGCAAAATATGATGTATATAAATTTTCTACTTAAGCATTTATAAAATGTGTAGCCTTAAAATAAATAAATTGTCTGTGTAGAGTGTCGGCTGAAGGTAACCGTGCTTTGTAATATTCTTGCCGTTGCATTAATAAGTAAGTATTATAATTGCCCTTGATGTTCACAAAAACTTAATAAACCCAGAAGTTACGTAAATGTTACGTTAATATTTTAATACTCTTTGAAGGTTTCGGTTTGATCTATACCTACAACTGTAATAGAGAAAACACCTTGTCGCAAATATAAGAAATATAAACGTTTCACTGTGTATGTAAGATAAATGCAGGTAACATTTTTGCAGGTAACACTGCAGCTTATATTGCCATTTTTCACCTCTTGGTGTAAAAAGGACTTGCATAATACCTACTTTCAGTTTAAAGAAACAAACGTTTAGTACTGTAAGCGTATATCGATATTTCAGATCTCAAATGTTTGTAGTGTACAAAAGAAGATACACGTTACTGTATATATAACAGATACTAATTCAGATAATTCGGTTTATTTATCTGAATTATTTTGTTTAAAAGGTCAACATAATAGTAAGTGCTAGAAGAAAAATTATGTGTAAAGCTACAACAAGAAAAATAATTACCACTTAATTTTTTATTGCTTACTTTTATATGAAAATCAACTACACTCATGGTATGTGTATTACACAATCGACAGAGCGAAATGTTATCATAATATAACTGTTAAATTTTTTTTAAACAAGAATGCACTAATTGGAAGTTGCCTCATGTGCCACTAAAAGGATTTAAAATCATAGCGTTACGTTTCTATTACTGTTTATCCATTTTTGAATCTAAGATAACGATTTGTAAGGTATTATGGTATATACGAGTTAACATTGCAGTCTGAAGTGTTGTGTGTGAAATATTTCGAATTTTTCACTTTTGCAAATGCTTTGAAAAGTGCAAAATTGGGGAAATGGAAAAATATTAAGGGGCTTAGAATATTTTTAATCCAAATGTTCAAAATACGCACTTGCATTTCTCACTTCCAACTTACTTAGACATCACCAGCCAGGGACTAGTATTTTTATTTTGAAAGTAGGCATAAAGGTAATGACAGTACTGAGATGTGTAAGTAGGAATAGATGTGCAGAACATGTAAGTGACTAAGTGAGCCCTTTCAATTAAAAATATCACTGATTAATTGTTCGGTCAATGTTGCTTGTTACATGACAGAAAAACCAACCAAGCAATTACATGTCTGATTTATGGTCGATGTGATTAACAAAATAATTGTATAAAATATTATTATTAAGTAGTGCATAATGTGTTGCGTGTTTTGAGCATCGTATACGAGAGCATTTCGGTTTGGTTTGTTCTCATCTCATATTTCTGTGTTTCATTTTGCAGCTAATTTGTTTTTCGCTGCTCGACAGTTAATGTATATTATGTAATACAGATCGGTAGGAATGACAGGAAGTTCAGGAATAGAAATTATTCTCTAAATCCTGCTATTTATTTCCAACTTTTCAAGATTTTTTCTATTTTTCAACATTTTGTAGTTTGTTTTCACTCAAAATTAATTGAAAAGTGCAAAAAACAGCAATATTCTAGTTCAGAGTATGATCATTGTAGAATGTGGTGCAATATTAGATATCCTTATATAGCTCTGCCTAATTATTTTTCTTTGTTAACAAAATATGAATCCCCCAGCTTCACTTAATTGTAGCATGATCTTGATCTCTTGATCGTGTTTAGATAAATTATGGAGAATAGGACCTACTTATAATTGTTATGAAGAAAAGACTTTTTTCGTACAAGAATAAGAACTGTTCACTAAATAAGCAAGCTGGTTTTGTAAAACATTAACCGTGAAATAAGGCAAGTAATATTGATAAACTAGTATTAATACCTATATATTAGTAATTAAGCCCAATTAACTAATTGGACAATCACTTGAATCGCTTGAAGGAATCAAATCTCTATTCTAGCAAAGTAAGTAGAATCCTCTTCGTTAAGGAGCCATAGGTGAATATACTTTGTGGTTTGGTGTTTCTACTGCAACGGAAAAAGGCGTCCAAGCGAGTGTAATCGACTGCATCGAAAAACGATTGTAAATTTGTGAGCAGCACACCATCGATATATCAATCTATGGCGAATAGATTTCTGCCCTTAACTTTCCAGGCAGTCCTCCTGCACTTATATACTTCGACTTCATATATGCCATGATATATAAAATTTATTCTGTAGACCGCTATCGACTTTTCTCTTTAGTTTTACGTTGGATTGCGGAATTGGGGAGTGCAATATACAGTTGGTAGATTCGTTTCCATTTTTATACGTTTTTTCTTGGCTTAAAGGGAATTGTTTTGCCTAAAAAAGAAGGAGAGAAGGTTTAAGAAGGAATCTATACGTGTAATATATTCTACTTACACAGCACATACTCTAAATTGTTCTCGTTTGCCATATAACCCTTTTTAGTATTATTGGTGGTGCATGTGTAGTACTAAAAGTTATATTTATATAATACTACCAGTGGTACTACTGGTAGTATCTCGTCAGTATGATCCATATGCTGGTGCTACTGCTGCTGGTAAAGTTATTTTCCGTAGTTTAGTAGTTTAGAGTCAACCTGCGTTCGTAGAGTTCTTCCTCGTTGACTTCTGGTGGTGGAAGAAGCATTGGACTTTCTCCAGGCTTTCACATTCCATCCGCTCGAACGCACTTGGTGATTATACTTTTTATTTACATTGTGCACATAGGGAGGGCAGAAAGCACCAAAGGTCTATTGGAATTAGATTAAAATGACTTTTACAGTAGTCGATGTATTTTTACCAGCCTTCTATGGCAGGAAGAATTATATCTCTGCGACGTAATTTAGGAGTGCTATTTCAAAATTTACATTTTTAAATGAGTTTCCCCTACGTGCTATGATTATACAAAGAATAAAGCATTAACAAAGAAAGTTTTCGTCTTGAATGAAACTTGAATGTTTTACTGCAGGTCTACTAGCAGTAGTAGATCTCTTGATTTGATTTCTTTTTCAGGGTGTAGGTAATTGAAAGACTGGGGTTAATGCAATTAATGTCGTTTGACAATTTCCCTGCATTGAAAATGGACAGAAACGTGTTTTATGTGACAGAACTTTTTCCAACAGAAGAATTCCATTATTGCAGACGAACAATTTACTTTGCTACTAATTTTTTACTATCGTGCAACTAATAACGGAAAATCCAATTCAGTTTTCCTATAAATATAAAAGGTATGTATAGAAAGAGCTACACGTTACATAATATGGGATGAGAATGAGACTGCTGGACAAGAATAGAATGTAGGAAAGCAAGAGTTACTATCGTACGCATTTTCTTAATAACGGGGTAGTAGGTAGACGTTCCACGATTTTCATTTTCCCTGGAGCCTTACTCAATTTGGATTATGATCTTTCATGATTTGGGCATTTCTTACGATTTTGCGTTCCAGCAGACAAACATTACGAAAGGACCCATGGGAAACTATTTTTGACTCATTCATTCCTAACCTAAACGTATACGATAGCTTTAGACGAAAATTATACCTAGTAGAGTTATGTAATGTTCGGCTCACATGAAATTCTACTTTCTAAAGATATCCCTGGTTTATTCGGAGAGGTAAGGCAGAATCCGGGAAAGTCATGAATGATAAGGAGCCTATACAGGCCCTTCCTTAGTGTGTAATGAAATAGTATTTGGTCGCAATTATTTAAATGGAGGAGAATCATTTGCAGCAGTTGCATAACTGGGGTAGTAGTAATTTATCATAATAATTGCAATTAAGGCATAATTCTGTAGATTTTGCAATTCTTGATGTGTTGTAATTTAATTGCTGTATGAATACACATCATGTAAATTGTACGGCTCATTATCTCAATTGTTTCAGCCATCAAACGTGTGCCTTTTTGAATTATAGTTTTAATTATGCACTCCAATGTATGAAGAAGGCGATAATGACCAAATCAAACAGGAAGTTTATGCAGGCACGGTAGCGAATGTTTTGCTAATCGAAGTTTTCATACAATTAATTAATCAGTTAATTTTAAGGAAGTAAGTAATAGCTCCCGGGATAAATTTAGCATAGGTTATGTCTGGGTATATGGATAACTATGTAGTCTATCCGAATCTGTATATCCGTTACTGCTGTACGGGTGCGGATATAATATTTACTTAATATTGATTAATTTTTGTTACCCGTGATTGTGTAAAATATTTCTTTAAATTCATGGTAGTTTCTACTTTCTGTTACTTAATCACAATTTTAATTAAGAAATAGAAACTAAAAACTAACTGTGTATGCAAGTTGGTATATAGTAATAAATTGTTATCATGTTTTAATACATGAAATATTGAAAAATGGCGTACTTAAATACATATTTTGTATACATACAATGCATTGCATGCCCATTTTATAAATTGACCTGTTTTTTTGATGTAGTATTTTGTTAATGTTTCTGTTATAATAATAAATGGTTTTATCTTAAATGGTTTTATCTATTTTTGCTGTTGATTTGTTACAAGAATTATTAAGCAAAATGAACCGATAAAACAGTAATAAAATATTTCCCATGCGTTTTGACCATTTGAAATTATTTCTCACAGCCCGTGAATCACTTGCATCATTTATTACTCCCTCGTGTGAGTTATGCACGTGGTAATCAATCAAAAATGCTCTTCAAGTATTCACTTTGTCAAATCGATACACATGCTTCATACTGTGAACTGTGTGAACTGTGTATCGAATTTTTAATGCATGAATGCCTAGTTCAGTCAGTTCTGTTTGACTTAATACACCTTTAGCTTTTACTAGCACCATAATAATGATGGGACATGCTATTCATGTCCATTGTGTAGATGATTCATCAATCCAGGAAACTGGACTAAACAATTTTCACTTAAACTTCATCGTTCGTAAGAAACCTTGAAAAATTTATTATACTACACAAGTGTGAGGTCAAGACTGCAAATGTTACGTCAGAGTTTTCAAGAGTTCACTAATACATTTAGTATCGCGTGCCGTAAATAATACTCCTATTATTCTAACATCAATTATCTAATGCATGCTTTTTTGCCTCTAATTTTCAGTTTTTTTCTATTTTTACCAGATACCAACGGATAAAAAGCATAATGATATACTTTTCAATAATTTTATACCTACTTCGGATCAGTGATGTGCTATATGCATACAGCTAAACGTATACCTATAGGTATATCCATATCCTTCACTTAAAAAAATAGTACGTGTACCGACCGAGGAGAAATGCAATATAAATAAATATAAATATGATAAGATCTCAATCGTATTATTATTATGCATTATAACAAGGACGGAGGATAGAGAAATATTACGAAATTACGAAGTAACAGCAAAACAAACAATAGGTATAGTAAAAAGCATCAATGCATACTTTAGGAATGTAACGAACAATTGTGCAACACAATGAAATCATAAAAGGTTATTTCCGCTAACCACTTCCTGATATTCTTTCCCTGAAAAAATAACAAGATTTGGAATTCAATCCACAACCACAATATTTTCCAGTTCATTATCAGGTATTGAAAATTATTATATTTAATAATAAGCATTACAAATTTTTGTAGCTCATTAGAATCTCTATTCGCTGCGTTTCTTTGCTACTACGGTGTTTAACCGGTTTATTCACATATTAATATTTTCTAAGAAGTTATCAACAGATTTTATTTCAATTTGGCACAGGTAAGTTCATTTAAGGGTGTATGTAGCATTAAATGTAATATTTATTATTTTCGTATGTGTGTGCTATGTACATGAATATCATTATTTTTTATGCATTAACTACAGTAGCGCGGCTGGAAAAAACTTTTTCTTCCCGATATGCTATATAGAAAAATTTCCCGATGAATCTTAACCATTTCCTGGTTTATTGGTCACAAAATCCATCGGCAAAAATTTGCAAGCTGTTTGACGCAAATGTTTTTCCCTAATTATTTTTGCCTGTGTTGTAACAAGAAATTTCCTGTGTTGTAACAGTACCAGTAGTAAGTATAAAATTTTTGGATTTAAAAGATTTATAACGTAAGACCCTTTTTCAGAAAATTTCTCACATTGTGATGTATTTATATGTTATGAATAATCATGACATAGGTATCTATCTATACATCTACTCGTTTTAATACAGAATAGATCTGTTACATTTTAAGAAATTGTCTAATATCCCACATAAGTACCCAGTTGGCAAGTTTGCTGTTAGTTTCTTTAGATTTTCTCTGGTATTTTGTTACATGACATTTTGGCATATGATCGAAAGCTTTTCCAAAGCAAAGCGACAGTCCGCATTACTAATACATTTCGTCCGGCATGATAAACGTTGTGACTTTTTGCGTTCTCACTAAAAAATGCCAAAAGGTCTAGTTGGCAAAAAATGAACGCATCTGATATTCAGAAAGGTTTGTGGGCGATTTATTAAGTGATCTTGCGTTAGTACCTTCATATACTACACATAGATATAAGTATTATCCCATTAGGTATCACATTAATATTGACTGATGCATGTCCTAGATTTCATCCGTGATTTTAATCCTCCCTTCAAGAACTCTGGTGACATTGACTGCATATCAAATTGGCACATCGTATAGAAGATACTTAGCTTAAAAAACTGTATGTGAGGAAAGATACTGAAGTACACAAAATGACAATATTAGCAGTTTCTTTTAAGTAACTAAGTACTTAGGAACTTCGTAGTTTTGGGAATACTTAAGAAAATTTTAAGGATATGTACCTTAGCGTAGTTATATCATAAATCCCAAAAGGTGATGATTCTTTTGTTATTTAATTAAAGTTTAACTACTAAGTGAACTACTAACGAAGGTGTTTAAAATCATTAACTTATATAGCTGTAACCTTTACCTTATTTTCCTTATTGCTTTTTTGTTGCAGAATTCCTTCAGCATTCATTGTTGACAAAGCTACTACTGCCGGAACGACATGTCGAGGTAATTGAACTAGTAGATGCTAGATATTTTTATCAGTTGCAAAATATCATAGCTTGCTTTTAAAACTATGTAGCCTCCTTAATTGTGAAATATGATGATTCAAGGTGGTTCTACGTGCGCACGGAAAATGTTAAATATAATTTAATCTAGAATAACAAACCTATTTTTAATCTCCGTGAGACTAAGAATCACATAATATATATAGGTGTGCATGCAGACAGTAAACAATTACTTTCAAATCTGGACTTTAATAATAAGCAATCCCAGATATTTGGAATTAATAAAAAAATTTCAAACTTCTCTTGAAAGATAATAACCATAACCTACGCTGCGTTTTAATAAAATGAAATAAACACTCAAAACTCTCATGAATGCAATGATAATTGGAATGCATGTACGGAAAAAAATTGCTTATGAATTTTGTACCGAGGTGGGTAAACCAGATTAAAACCAGGTAAGGTACATACATAGTTTACAAAACTTCTCACAAACAAAGCAGGTATTGACTGATTAATAATACTAGCCGTAAAAGATGTAAAGATTAAACTTAAGTTCTTAGAGTAAGTAATGAATGAAGTAAACAAGGGAATTCCATTTGTAATGACGCTTATATGTAAAAATCTCTGATTTTGAAGAAAACATTCATCTCATCACTAGTCAGCCTCGTGCTTTGTTTACAATAACATTTTTCCAGGTGTACGTACTATAAATGAATCGTAGAATTTTATTTACTGTACAAGGAGTTTTCCATTGTAATTGCCACAATATAGCATATCTGTAGACCTAAATACTAGAATGAGTATTTCTATTTAACTTTATCTTTGTTGGGAATGGACCGATAGCATGCACGAAGCTTCATGACTGCTATCTACATGAGGAAAAAATTAATTAAATTTGCATACTATAACTTTAATATCATTAAACATGACAATTAGAAAAAAAAATTGTCAATGTATCGGATAATGGAGGACAGGTAAACGGCACATTGAAACGAGCTACTATAGAAAAGGCCTTTTAAATAAATAAGTGACAACCACATCATAGAGGACTACCGATAACGTATGATTTCTATTCAGATAAAGGTAATCCAGCTATTAATGCGCAAGGTGACTTATAACTGACTACGATGGTTAGTTAAAAGGAAAATGATGGTTCAGGTAGTAGACACACTTCATGCTGATGCATTTTAGCAATCTTCATAATTACATCTCACATTCGATTGTATTAAAATTATTGTTGATTGTCGTGTCGTCCCTGTCGTACAAAGGTACTCAGATGGAATGCTTCTGTGTACTTTTGCCTGCGTTTTTCAAGCTATATACAGAACAACGTGTATTTAGGTAGTTATAGTAGTTAGGAATACACTATGGCAATTTACATGCAACTTTTAACCGGTCTGCTAGCCAGAAATTATTTCCTTCCACCACAACACTGCCTACTTATTACCTTCCTCCTCTTCATATAACATTCACACTACCTGTAATTGTAGATTTCCTTCACATCCCGTCGTGCATTTGAAATTCTCGTCCGCATGTCCATTTACATATACACCTACCTACCTTGTTCTACAAGTCTACTAGCTTGGGAACCACTAATATGAATATTCTATGATATAAATGCATGGAACACTTCGCACGTAGTTCAAGTTCATTCTATAAAGGCAAAATGCATAACTTTAGTGTATAATATTCTATATGTGGCTTAGTAGGTACCATTATGCCTGTCAAGCATTTAAATATGACGACAGCAGCACAAATATATACACGTACACGTGTATCGGTATACCTTAGCAAGTTACAGACCAGTTATACTTCATTTTCGTGTTAATAAGGATTATAAATCCCTATAGGCCATATAGGCACAAAAAGTGACCCTCGGAAGTTAATAATCTTTCTGTGCTACTATATAGACTTCTTTAAATTGCCTTCGTTTTATTGTACTTTACAATTTACAAGTGGCAGCCTGGCAGATACTGTATAATATTTTATGGCTATTCTAATATCTTTGAGTATATCCAATAATCCTATATGCTTTTTCTTACTCCATGCTGGAAAAGTCTTAAAAGACTCCTGTCGGTTTATAACAGGTAAATATCTCATTAGATTTGAATTGGTCAGTGGAGTGTAAAACACTTTGGAATGCAATGCATGTTTGTGTCTAATCTGAACTGAATAAATTTTTCACTCGAGTGCTGAGTGTTGTACTAGAGTATATAACTATTGGTATTGCATTGTGGTGAACTTCTAAAAAAGATTATACACTTGAACTTATACACGTAACTTCTTTAAATTCGTGTGGTAAAAGAGCTGGAAACGCAGTATGAAATCAGGGAAAGAGTTTTACACAAGCAGAAGAATGCTGGAATGCTTTAATAGCATTAGAATTAGTAGAACAGCACATACACAAGTACACTCTTCAATGTTATAAAATACATTTCTTACAGACTACTAACAGTAGTAGTGTGGTTAGTTTTCCACGGTCTCATGTTCTACTACTGGTAGTCGTGTAGTAGCACTGTATACTCCATGCTAGAGTAGGTGCAATTCAATTCTAGCTGAAGTAAGCTAATAAGATAAATCTCAGCAGACCTGACGATTCTGTATAGGAATACGTGTGTCTATTACACTGCGTATCCAACTACCACGAGAACAAGTCACATTTTAGGTATTCTCCAGCAGTTTTTTTGTTATTGGCAAACCAACTAGCGAACTGAATGTAAAAATCGAGAAATTGAGTTTGACTGTCTTGTTCTTGTCTCCGGAGCATTGTATTAGTATATACTACTGTTAGTTATAGCATATAGGGAAATAAAAGTGCTAACTTGTATAAATATATATACTACACATATACATATAGGTATATACAGGGTAGGTGTTTTACACACAGCAGGAAAGTTCAGTCCAGTTCAGTACTTCCCTGTAGCAGTAGTGTAAGGTTCTCATGGTTTATATATATATGTCTTACAATTAGACTTACAGTCTTGATTTATCGTTTGCAGGACAAAGACGTTTGCTTCATTGCAAATATTCCCAGAACGGCTGTGAATTGAATGAAATTCAATAATGATTTGTATCAAGTGGAAGTGAGCCTGAGAGACATTGGTATTAAAGATTGAGAGATAGACAGACAGATACCAGAGATACAGATACTATACATACTGTTACAGTTAAATTAATATAATACAATAATAGAAACTGCGACAGATTCTTCAGAAAGGTTGTCAATCGTATTCTTTCTTTTTCACGGTTGAATTGATTTCATTGGACATTTCTGCGCTGGAAAAGTGTGACCTGGTTGTATCCTCGTGGAACTTGAGGAGTTTATATACTACGTGGTCTGGTGGGAAGTCGGAGCGGAGGAAATCATTTGGAAAATACTAAAAGACCTTTAGATTTCAGTAAAGTTTACTTGTTGTGAACGAGTTGAGAGAGTATGAGGGCTACCTTCAATAAGACTTATTTACTATACAACATTTCTACTGCGATTCACACGCATTCCAGTCCACTGGCTTGATTACAGTCAAGAAAAGGATAGCTTGACTTTATCTCACAGTTCTTCTGTAGTGGCGAGTTCACAACTGCTGCATTAAATACTGTGTGCCTGTGTTGATCGCAGTATTAGAAGTGTATACTATTTATATATATAAAGAGACAGAGAGAGAGAGAGAGATTCAGAAGAGATCACAGTTGTAGTGAGCAGCAGCAACTTCTCTCTGGCTTTTCAAGATACGATTCGAGTGAGAGAGAGTGAATCGCTTTTAATGGAATAGTGGTATCATCATTTAGCACAACGGACTTACTCCAATTCAGTTGATCACTTCAGGACAAAACAGAACAGATCAGTTCTTAACTTCACTTCGCTTGTTCAACTTGAATGAGAAAAGGAAGCGAGAAGAAAAGAAGCAGAGGAATGAGAAAGAAGTGAGACTGTTTAAGTTTTACTTGCAGTAGAGTTTCTCAACTTCAGATATATTCTAGTTTATTCACATGGAGTGATAACAAGAAAGTGAAAAATTCCATGGAAAAATATTTCCCGTATAATTAGGAGGAGACATACCATAGGGACCTTTACGTAATAGTATTATATGACCTGTGAGACTTTATGAGTTCTACCTTCATCTTCTTATCTCCGTAAGTATATTTATTCACAAACCGAGACAGAGACGACATAGAAATAAATTCTCGGCATTTTCAACCTACTTATTGCTCGACATTATTACACAGGTAAGCTTTACTTTTACATATTGTGGATTAACACATTAGCAGTTAATTTTTGTCCACGAAAAATCATTTCCATTCCACTAATTTAAGAGAATACTATTTATTTTATTATTTGTATACATTTACGGTGTAGATTGTAGCTTAATATGTCCGTGGTTCGTAAAAGCCTGTGTGTTGTACAAAAAACCAACAATCTAGGAACCTTAATACTATCGTAGGTTTCAGGATCTGAGACTATTGTTAGTTGTAACTTAATTGATTTAATTGTAATAACTTCGTTTAACTTAAGTTGATTTAATCTAAATCTACCTATAATACATATTCACAGTCATGTGTGTTTATAAAATCTAAGAAAAGTAAGAATGTTCATACAGAAAATTATTATAGTTGTCATATATATATTATAGTCACCATCGTAAAAATAGATTGCTAGTAATTAAGTTAATTTACTTGCAATTTTATACCTGTTTTCTATTGTACTAAAGGAGATCTGGTAGTACTATCTTCATAATATTATCATTCTGCAAAAAAAATTGCTAATTTTGGCTTTATTTGAGCCTATTTGATTCACGTTTACATTTAGTTTACATTTTGATTGACGTGTTGAATTTAATTTGCATAATAATATTACAACAGTTTACTACAGCCTTTTTTCTAATGCCCACGTATGAAAGTCCCATAGCTTTATTTGTATTTTATGTGTATTTGGATTAGGAACATGTTTTTCTTGAGGCATTTGTATATAGGTATATATAAAAGATTGCTTGCTGACAATAATAATTTGTTTATGTTAGTTGGTTGTTGGTTTGAATGATGAATGCCTAAATATAGGACAATTAATTCCTTGCAATAGAAGAGAGGACAACAGTGAGACCATATAAATGTATTACTACTGCCGAAATAGATTTTCATGAATGTTTACTCTAGGTATGCTTAATGGTTATTGTCAGTTCAATGCAAGTGCTTGTTTGTCATATTATTAACGACGGGGCTATACAAAAGACCTATATAGGTCGAAGAGGTTTTCTTGCTCTGTTCGGTATAAGCCAGCATACATAATACGGATTCGAGTCAATCACCGTACATTGTACTTTAGTGCATAGACATGATAAATTATAAGTAGGTTAGCGAGATACCTTAAAATTTCACAATCCAAGGTCACATTGACTTACGTGCATATCTTAAACCTAATTGAGTAAGGAATGGTCTAAAGACTTCTAGACGACTTGATAATACTTAATACTCCTATTAGTTACCTTTCTATAGAGTGGAACATTTTCTTAGGTATTGTAGTAGGCATATAACTTGTCGCACTTCTTATCT
>JABASD010002407.1:0-27098 GCA_019776165.1 Pogonognathellus flavescens
GAAGTATGATGTAAGATAACTTCTGGAACTGAACAATAAAAGTACAGGGAAACGAAAGTGATTATTTTTGTTCCATCCATATCATTTCAAATTTTGACATTCATTTCAAAACTAGAGAAATCTTTCAGCTATTTAAAAAAATATGCACCCGTTTTTTATTAATGCGTAGGGATTATAAATAACCGCAAATGATTAGGACAAGGCGACAAATATAAGCTCATGTCGATTTAATGCATATGCGAGTGTGGGAGGTTGAGTAGGACTAATGCAGGTATGGTTATTTAATGAACACCCTTAGCTATAATATTATCTTATTGTTAATTATTATATCAGAGCTTGAAAAATAAATTACTGTAGCTATATATTTTTTGTCCCTGCATGTAAATATCACGTTTTTCATCTTTACAATGTTTGGTGTTAGTAAATCTTATAATTGTAATTTGATTACGCAATCTGTAATCTGTGACAGTATGAAGTATGAATTTTAATTGTTATAATTGAGGTCTGCATAAACAATGCAGCTGTAATTGTAATTAATAATATAAACTATTGCATAGAATACATACAATAATGATAAGGAAATTGTTTCCCTTATACATTTGATACAGGAAGTCTGTAAATATTTATCTGCAGGCATATTAAATTTTACATTACCATTTATAGTTTTCGCGTCATATCATCCACATCGGCAAAGGGCATAATATATCTGAGATTCGGTAATGAGGGCTCCAGATATCGGGCCGAGTAGCGGGCCCACCAAGATATCTTCTATATCAAAGTGCTTATTCGGGTATCAAAAATACCCAAAGGAAATGGTAAAAAAAGTAAACGGTTATATTCGCAATTATATATATTCAATATCATTAGAAGTATTTTTAGTTCTGTAGTTAAATCGTCTAACCTATATTTTGGACTAAAATAATTGAGGAAGAGTACTAAGAGAATCGCAGTGTTTTCGTTTAGTTTGACTTTGATATATATTTTTGTCTGTTTGTAATTGTTTTCCATACATACACATTTTGCACGTGTAGAGTAAATAGTGATCAAGGGCGTATCTACATATGGGCTTACCGGGCTTGAGCCCCCCCCCCCCAAATTCCGGAAAAAGGGTTGTCAGACAAAATTCAGTTCAGTCAGCCTTAACGTTATAATTACTATTTTAAGTATCATAATAAAAATATTAGTAGTACAGTATCCTCTAGCGAACCTATTTTATTTTGCTATTTATTATACTGTAGTGCTACGACATTATTACAAACATCAAGCAAGCCAGAAATCATCAAGAGTAATTTAATGGTATAAAAAGACAAAATATTCGAACGAATTGAACGAAATATATACACAGGTTGACTATTATTAAAAGGATCTATCGATTTATGTTGACTATCATTCTTTCCGCTATTATGTACCGTGTACCTCAACCTCCACTCTTATACATGTAATTTGCTTAAAAATGTATTTACTATATACATTTGTGAAGAAAATAAGCGTCCATTTTTATTGGATTGTACAGGTAGTAAAGTATATGCATATACTACCCGTATTAGCTTTGTATAATATCGTAATTGTCTTCTGTACAATGTACAAAACCTTTTTTTAAACCCTTTTTAATAATTCATCTCCTTAAGTTTCTACATTCTCAAACCTTCAAAATATCACGGTATATATAACATGATAAAAAGTTTTGTCTTCGCATAGGGTGCAGTCAGTCAGACCATACCATCAATTGCTACATGTTTGCAAAATGAAGGAAATTATATACAAAATTATTTCACAACATTTATTAAATTAATATTTCTTTGAAACCTTTTGATGCCCAACGTTCCGAACTAGTAGGATTGCTAACTTTAAGGCATATTATTTGAGTTTTATTATTCTAACAGAAAAATTGCAGAGAGTGAAAGTTATAATAATCTCAAGTTGTGATGTTTTTTAAGCGTTCTGTTGAATATAAAACTGAATGCTCGTCAAAAGAGTGGAAAGTTCATGTGAAATTTTTGAAAGGATTTATACGCATCGGAAATCGATTGAGAGTTCTTCCTATTGTCTGGGACTTAAAAGAATCAAAAGTGAAACAAACTCCGAATAAGTTCAATTATTTGGCTTGGGTCTTGACTGTGGAATCGTTCACTGCAGTTTTCTTATACGGAACATATCGGCTTGTAAAAGAAATTTTCCACTCAGACCCTACATTTCAACATCACAAAATTATTACATATCTTGTGT
This sequence comes from Pogonognathellus flavescens, assembly GCA_019776165.1. Classification (NCBI taxonomy): domain Eukaryota; kingdom Metazoa; phylum Arthropoda; class Collembola; order Entomobryomorpha; family Tomoceridae; genus Pogonognathellus; species Pogonognathellus flavescens. The sequence goes on from JABASD010002407.1 coordinate 2,227, forward strand.
ACTACCTTGTTGTACTCATGCTTCTCATTTTTGACTACACAATGTTTTTCAAAATAAATCAATTTCTAGAACTCATCAATAGCTTTCTGAGCTTCGAGGATTACATCACAGGTATCTATAAAATATTATTGCCTTAATACTTACTACAAAAATACTTTTTCTGCACTTTAAACTCGTTGTTCACCTCTAAAATAATTAATTTGATATATATAAAATATACAAGCCTGATTCAAGCCATATAATATTATCTTTAGTTAGACAATTACAGATATTAACCCTTTCAGAAATAGAAAATTTTTAGATTTGACACTTCCTAAGTGTCAAAATCAATTGATTTTTAAAAACACAATTATTTAATTTAAATCTCTTCAAAATAATAAATGAGATCCGAATAAATAATGGAAATACAAATAATCTCTTTTGCCGTGATAGGTATCAAAACAATAAAATATTCGGAAAAACAAAACATTATTTAGTAAATTATTTTAGTATTAGAATAGACCAACAGGAAACTCCCACATACAAAAGATGTTTTCTATATATCGAAAAATGAAAGTAATAAGCTGAATAGGAATATTACATAGCTGATACGAATATTATAATTACATAGCTGCGCTGATAGGAATATTACAGAGCTGATAGAATAGTAAATGTGTAAAACTAAAAAATATTTTAGTATTGCTTTCGTTACGCTGAGTGTTGAATAATTGGTTGCTTACACCTGTGTGGAAAATGCATTGAAGATGTAGTGTATGCTTATGCAACTGAAGATCTTTACACGAAAGATAAAGGATTGTGGAGATTCGGATGGAGCTGCAATTGGTATGAAGCCCTGAAGACATTATTTTATCTGTTCCTAACACGTTTTCCTACAAGGTCTTACATATTATTATAGTTAAATGTGTCTTCGTCTACTTTCTCAGCTCTTTCCCTATAGATCCACACACGAAGTATGTAATCTGCTCCGTCTCTACAATGTGTACACCTTATTACTTATTCGTGTTATACTGCAGACATAGTTGTACATATAGTTAGTAGCAATAATAATGCAATGCAGTGAGCCTAAGTAAATACATCTGTGGATCTACAAAGGTACACACACAGAGCACTATTACTTTACATGATTATTACACAGTCAACTCAACCGAGCCAGCAACTGAGGCTGTCAGACTGGTCCATATCAGTTGGACTTCGAATGACGAAGAATGCAAGTCATGTCAAGGATGGGTGCAATACAAATGAAGGCAAAGCACTGAGAAGCAAAAAGCACCTCTCAAATATTGAAATCAACATCACTCTCCTTCGCAGTCTCACACAACACATCACATTTTATCTTCAGCCGCATTTTCCAAAAACACAGCAGGTCTACTACTTCTATAGTCGCAGTAGCTCATCTCTCCACCACCAAAGCTCCACACATCCCTTATATTCTTCATCCCATTCAAATTCTAATCATTTAACCCTATTCCTTCCTTTCTACGCCTGCAGATTCAACATGAGCACACTCAGACACGTTTTATCTTATTCATAAATAATCAAAAACACTTTAACACAAAAACCACGCAGATCGAATAAACCCTGTATCCGTGTTGTCTGCTGTGTAGCGTATCATCATGCTTTTCTGTAGGCCCAGTGTCCTCAGAGGTGTTCAATTAGAAACAATAGCTTGTTTTCTGATGCTCAATGACCAATGACAATGTGAACAATACTGATGGTCAGATTCAACAACTACATCATTCATTCCCTTATCTAATCAATAATAGAGCAAATATAATTCATGTTAAAATCAAAGCGTGTTAAATGTAGATATCAGCACATTGTGATTTAACCAATGATGCTCTACATTGATTACGCAATTTGTAAATCTGCCATTAGGGAAGTTCGCTCAAAAGTTAACAGATATTTTTATATTATTCTCACTCTGTATATTGCAAAACTGTGGCAGAGAAAGAGAGTCCGAGGAGAATATTTATTTTATTGTCCGTTGTCATTTCCGATTGGAAACATGGACGCTGTTTGTAGAAGCATTTTAACATTTTACATCAGACAGAATGGACATTCTATTTATAAATTCCTTTCTTTTCTCACAATGTAACACATGAAGGCATAAAACATTCTTTTCTCATTTAAATCTACATTTACTGAAATCATTCAGTCATAATAAATTATATGTGAATGTAGAAAAGCCAGCAACTGTAAAGGAGCTGCTATGTAGGTGTACAATGCACGTCTCTATAGCTAATGACTTTATGACAAAAACGAGTAATTGTATTTATAACATAATTGTGTTCCACTGATTTGTCTGTTCATATACATTTACAATCGTTGAAATTTGTTTGTGGTGGAGAAACATTACACATTATGCACGCATATGTAAACCTATGTGAGTATACAGTAAAGCATTATTGCTTGGTAGAAAAAGTAGTAATGCCAATAAATGCAAGTACATATTCTTCAAAAAGCAATCCTACGGAAAATTGTGTCAAAACACATTAGCAGAAAAGAACGTGATCAAAGGAAGGCAATTTGTTGTTGAAATGAGGAGAACTACAGTAAACTGAGTGTAATGTGCGAAGATACGACATGAATATCTCAAAGGCTTTCAAAGGAGTAATGAAAGTTAACAATGTACATATCAGTACATGCATTAGCGGAGCATTTCAATGGATGCAATACTATAGGTATACAGTATAGGTAATAGAAGTCTGCAAACATTTTCAAAGACACCCAAGAAGTGCTATGGTGGTTTACCGTGCATTTATTATTTTACAATATTGTCAGCAAGTACAGATGCACTGTGTAATTTTAAGGTGCTACTAATACTACTACTATACAGATTGCTGCTGTGGAATGCTTAATGCTTGCATGGTAGAAGAATTCTACACACATACATGTATGCATTAATACACAGAATAGAATGGTGATAGCCTTTCTCATTGTTAAATACAATTTATGACTCTTTTTGTATAAAATGGCCTGATGTGGTCATCATAAACCCACTTACCGACTTTCTACACAGTTTCATTTGTCAGGCCGAAAATAAAACAGTAACTTCCTACGTGGTAATAGTTGTCCCACACAGAAACATTTCAGATGAAATTACAAAAATACATTGAACAGATACACATACTCTTATTTATACTTCTCTATACACAGTACATAAAACATACTGAGGCTCTATACATTTACAATTAGTAGTGGAATACACACTGCATGATACACAAACACAGGAGAGTACTGTGCACTCGGCTAGACTGATAGCACTATTTCTATTTCACTCCATTATTCTACAATATTTTCCATGCACATTAATTTTTTCTGTTTGTATGTAGCTTTCTGTTGTAGTTTGGTGTTTGGTTTTGTTGGCCTACTCACACTCAAACAAACCAAGTGGAACGGCTGCTAAACAATATTCGACGCTCTCGGTGTGTCGACTTACCACGGAAACCTTAATGCGAAAATCCTGTTTTAGTCCATGAAATTATTAATAAAGGACTTCTATATCCCCCACTATTATAGTACTCTGTAATAGCTGCAAAGTGGTCCATAAGTACTCAAAATATATATTTTTATTAGTCTGTTCATATATACGGAGAGAGTTGAAACCGGCGGAAGTAGACAATACTAATGCAAGTGAGACAAGTACTACTTCTTTCCATTTTACCATGTAAACCATCATAAAGACCCTAGAGAGAATATTAAACACAGAAATATGGATCTAATCTCTTTGTTCAACTTATTGTTAGTTCCTTTTATTTTCCAAAATTATTAGGTGAGTTATAGGATGAATTGTATCGATTACCACTGAGAACAATCAAAAGAATCTATTTTAAGCAAACATTATGTGCATTGTACATGAATCTAGCACAATATTACATAAACTTTGTGCACAACTACTAATCAAACATCTGCATCTGAAACACTCAAAAGTGTTTTTCTGAATAACAAGAAGACTTTTAGAAAACAAGATGAGAAACTTCTGTGGGATAGAAGCGGAAAGAAATTCTGCACAAATGCTGTGATGATTTGAGTTGTATTTTGCTTGCTTAATGTCAAAGTTGAGTTATGATGAATAAAACCATTAATCATAAGAGTAGTCAAGAGAGTGACCATAATCAAAGGAAACGCCGATAAAATCGTGTAAAGGTTGGGTCGTATGAATTTCCGATTCCACTAGCTATAGTCGATGTATTTAGGACTAGTGCCATTAGACGATGGAGGAAAGAGAAGTAGGTGGTCTGGTAGGCATCGTACGAAGAACGTACACAGGTAAACTACACAGATAGAATTTTTCGTGTTTAGTAAAGCCGAACGAAGTGCAACAAAGCGTTTCTCAGCTTGGAATTGATTTCAAGTTTGAGTTTGAACTTTAAATCCAAAGCTTACCCCTACTGCTGCTTCTGTGATTTTGTGTCAGGCTGACTAGAACACGTATTTCCCAGTGGTACGTGGATTTCCCCTCCAACAAGTAAAACGATTCGAACTGAAATGAGTAACATGAGAGGAGAAAAACGGAGCAGTACACAATAAGCGCGTAACATCTTATGCCATTACACCTTCAGTTTTGTAGTTCCAACTAAAAAAGCATTTAAAATCTAATGCACTGCGTGGTCAACATCCATGACGCTTGCCATCAAACTACCTAATGGTAAAAATAGACTCAGTGACACGCTATAATACAAAAGTGGCTGAAAAATAGTTGATCACTCTTGTAAATGTTCCTTGTCGTCTGAATATAAATATCTTCTGTGCATGTACTCCTAACAGTCTCAAGAAATCTATTTTCAATCTACTATTTTTATACTTATAATTATATCAGTGTGAATTTTGCCATGTTTCGTAATACGCCAAGCTGTACGTAACATGTCTACACATAGCGACTTCTAAAAATGTCTGTATAATACGTGTTAGTTAGTACCCATCTAAAATTGCAACTGCAATTAGGCACGGCAGAAAAGCAGAAACACAAGAAAGAGCCTCGAGTCATATTCAATGTAGATGAGTTGTTCGTCCTGAACGCGCTTTACGTTTATAAAGAGACAAGAAAAATTAGCGTGAATAATTTCTGAAAATGGATGCACAAATAGGGCAGCTATAGCAGATCCGCAAGTCTAATGGATGCATAACATACATACCACAATCTTGTAGGAAAAATAATAAATAAACGATGTATTTATTATACCGGCAATGTAGTAGCTCCTACATTGTCCGTCAATTAGAAATATAAGTTGGATATAATACATATAATCGCCATTGTGTAAGTAATTCTGTCTTATGAGACACCTGTACAACGTTTATATCATTTTGTATGACTTTAATGTAGTTGACAATTGATGGAGGAAATCTGACGTGATTTAAGTGAAGCTGTAAGGCCAATGGTCTTACAGTGACAAGTGAGGGTTTGCGTAAGGCATAATATTAGAGGAATAGAAACATAAATGCGAATTAACAAGTTTAATATCCAAAGACGGAACGAAATAGTGCGGTTAAGTGAATAGCTTTGTTCAAGCTTTTTCACACACAGGAGACAAGACACGAAATGCGACTTTAATAAGGCGAATGCGTTTCTAAATGGCAAGAGAGCATCACGGCGTATTAGACAGACAAGTTGAAGTGGCTGGTGGTAGTAAATGTTGGTGAGAGATGCGATGGGGTTGAATGAGTTTCACTGGATTTGGCTTCAGTTGAGATTTTGACCCCAAACTAAAAAAGGTTTATCCAAGTCAAAGAGTCATAGACATTCTCGTCATCATCCTACTAGCGAAGGAAACTGCAGGAGAGTTGCACGTTGAACCCTGTACTCCGATTTGACTATTAAACCCACATTCACATCTACAGTCTCAACTTCTCTCCAAATACATATTGGCTATTTTAAACAGTCACAAGGAGAGCTGCACCATACTCCTTTCATTTCAGAGTGGTACAAATAGTATTATCTCTATAAAAGAGCAACATTCATTTTACAGCCATGTGCACCACTCATATCTCTTATTCTCCATTCTTCTAGTGGCAACGTGTATTCATGCAGCATTGATACAATATAATGTGTAATAATATTCTATGGTTGGAAATGAAGAAAAAAATGAAAATGATTTTGAGCTTTAAAGACGACCACGATGTGAGCATCGGGAGTCCCGTAGCAACTGCCCACATGCATAACGTAAATTACAAAAGATTGATGAAGGCAACACAACGGGAAAGGAATATGTGTCTGTTCAGTATAACTCGAAATGCATGGAATACATCTATGAAATGAAAAATGAGAATTCGGGCTACATGACAAATGATCCGGAGCCGTCAAAATTTAGCTGTGGTAGAGTCTCCGCAGCCAATCCTACAACAAAGCCATCCCTCCGATTTTACTTGCTCTCTCTCTCTCTCTCTTTCTTCCACATCCTTTTTATAATTTGGAGGCTTTGGTGCTAATGATAACGCAACACAAATCTAGAATTCACCTTCTAGTAGAACATAACTTTCAATGTTAAAATATTATCAGAACACCGTTCCTTGAAATACGGATGTTTATATTTACTCCCGCAGTTAACATTCACCTTTTACTATAGTACCTAAATACAAATTTTCAATAACCTAAATATGAAACAAGAATGCCACCGTGTAAAAGGTCAAGTACATATATGCCTGTTCATAAGTAGTCATGCTAGTCAAAGTTATGCAAAGAAAACTTGAACAAATGCAATTATTAGCAGCACATAAAATTTACTAATACAAACAAATACTAACATGAAACTTTCAAGTCAACTATCAGTAAATACGTCTTTTAATTTCTTGTAAGAAATGTAGCGTAGCTATTAATGTGCAGAGAACTTTTTTATGTTAAGATCAATCAGAAGTCTCATTTCGTATTCCTATCAGCTAAAGAAAAACTTCTTGACTGACGATTCCCAAAACAAATTACATGACTAGAGAATGGATGGTTATTATTCATTATTATTATGTAATGGCATCAATTTTCCGTCCCTTTGTGAAAGTAAAAGTATCTCATGTGTAAGTATTACTAACGATAAGTGTGTTTAGTACCACCGATTGTCACAGTGACAAATTTTCCCACGTCCAACGCGCATTTTACTCTGATTGATGTCGAATGTCAAACAAAACGACTGTCATTAAACCATCAAGTAAAAAGTTGTCTTACGACTGCCTTAAGTAACACGGGTCCTTACAAGGGCAATAAACATTACTGCCACACATCCCTTTTAAATTTCTACTTTGCAGTAGAGGAGCTACTATGAGTTCGGAATGAACAGGTAGTAATTCTGACATGCCCTGTCCGTCAATTATCTTTTTCAGAGCATGCTTAACAAATACGACGTCCATATAGGACGACTGAACGTGCGTTGTGTCATTTTGTGTTACAGAAACACAAAATACATTGTTGTGTGTGTGTTATAGTTTACAGGCCCCAACTTATCATGGTGTAGATAACCGGGAACTACCTCTCACACCTTGTGGTGCATTTGAAGTAATCTGCATTTTTTCACTGTCTTTCGACATTATTATTATGAACATGAAAGACTACCGTCTCAAACCTAATGAAGTTTAAGTTGAGCGTGGGTAATCAGTCAATGGTCAATAATATTCTTAATCTGTGTATGCTAAACTCCACAGATTAGATATTAGACTAATTTTTAGATTTTTCCTGCCACTCAATCAACTCAATATGCAGAAGCAAACATACAGAGTAGCTGAGGAAGGCATTTAGTTACTAAGAAAGTCTAATACATTCCCTTCTTCACAAACTACATAGATTAGATTAGATTATTACCATTAGCCCTTGGTCCTCACTTCAAACATATAAACACCTAAATACGTTGCAGAGGACTGCGGGCGTCTGACTTTTTTCCTTGCCATCTAAGACACTGTGAAATTTACCAGTGACCGTGGTTTACGATCTCAGGATAGCTGATAGTAAGAATTGAGGTCTATACCATCAAGCCACCTTAGGCTGGTTTACGGGCTGTGTATTAGTACGAGTTTGCAATTGGTTACCGAAAACAGGGGACCCCATATTGTTAGCTGTATTGGTACCCCGGAGCTTGGTGTTACGCCACTGATTTTTTTCGATACCTACAGTTATTTTTGAAATTGTTTCATTGATTATAGACAAACGTGGATGATGTACATTATACATATCATTATGCAATACTTACGCCCAAAAAGAAAACTACAGCAAGTGTTGATTTGTGTTGCACAATTTTTGTGAGTCATAGATACAGTTAGGTATTCAATTAAAGCTTTGTCTCCCATAGAGTGCTCATTACGTTTAGTTATTCAATATTTTGTAAACACTATTCTTTCAATACAAGGAAAAATTGCGAAATCTGACGGAAGTTAGGAAATAGAACAAAAATAAAACTTTGAAAGGGATGGACTAGTGGGTGATTATAATTATTTAGAAAGTTAGGCCTGCTTAATACTCCTTAGAATCCTTTGCTTGATTAAAACTTGTTCCATTTCTTCAACATGGAAAAGGCAAGAACGTCAATTCATTGGCATCATTTTATCCCCTTGCAATCTTAATCTGAAAACATTTTCAAAGTCTCAATCAGTCAATCCGCTTTGGATAGATATGCAATAGAAAATAAATTTGCAGGTTTTGTGTCTTTTTCTTTCATTCGACTGTTACATAAGTTCGGGGTTTGTTTGAATTCTGACTTACAATTGAACATAATGATTTCTAAAAAAGCTTTTTCGTTAAATTTCAAAATAATCAACTTGGCTTATTACATGGGTTTCATTCCCTTCTTTTGGGATGAAAAGAAAAAGATTTTACGAGACGGAGACCACAGACACACTTGGTGTATTTGGAAAGTGCATGTAGGACTTGTATGGTTTTACCTTTTCTTTCTCGCTCTTCGTTTTGCCCAAACCATCATCACTGGGAAAGACCTGAACGCAGTCGTCGTTATTTTGTTCTGCGACTGGTTGTCCACCTTCATGATAGTTTTTGTCTCCGATCTCACGAGCATTCTGAAGAGGAAAGAATTACTCCAGCTCATAAATTCCCTATTAATATTCAATGAACGTATGAAAGGTATTGAAAATAGCTGCAGTAGGAATCAAAAGTCATAATTAATTTGGTTTAAAAACTTTTCTATTGCTCCTTACGATTTTGTTAATTTTTTTATTAGTTTTAATAGATTAAATTAATTTTTACATATTTGAAATTTTTGATATATTTTTAATTCTTTATATATTTTTTATATTTTTTTTCTATTTGCATGCATAATATTAAATGTAAATTTTGATTTAATATAATAATACTGTTTAAATGTGCATTTATATCCTTCCAATTGCAGCCCAGCTGAAAGACAACGGGAGAAAAAAGTCCCTGGACATTCTGTATTACTTTTTTCAGTTCTCGATGATCAGCATTGTAGGGAATTGTGTGGGTCCAGCATTTCTCTACGCACTTGCTCCATACAACCCTCGATATTTCTCATCCGTTTTATTCGACAAAGAGAGCAATCCAATTACTTTTCCGTTTTTGGCTTTATTTTTTTCCATTGAAGTTTACTACTTCCTCCATGCTGTGTGTACAATCTACGTTAATGTATTTCAAATTGCCCTTGTGCAATTTGCATTCATTGAAAGTCTCAAAACCATGGCGAGGTGAGTTAATATTGATTTTTAAATTGCAGGACAAAAGATAACGCAAATCGCAAGATCGATTTTTTTTCTAAACAACTTTTGTGATACCTTAATATAATTGATAAGTTGTGCTATTTAAAGAGAGGTATTATTTTGATTCAAATATGGAGACCTGTCGTTTTCATGATAGCTTGTCGGGGTTTCAATTGAGAAAAAGTTGACCACTATTAATTGTATGAACACCACATTTATTACCACATATATTATATAGGTGGATTTTTTTACGGTGTTTCTTTAAATAAAAGAAAATTCTCTCTCTTAACATACTATAGGTAATTATGATAAACAGCTTCACAGAGTTTTCAGATTTTTATGATAAAAAATATGCCTCAATCTTTAAATTATTACAGTATGATGCAACCGGCCCTGCCCCCTTCGGGGGCGTGGCGGGTTACATCATACTATAATGTGTAAAATGTTACGTGTAGTATCACATCTCCTCACTCAGTAAAATTATGACACGAAAGGAAATGAGTATAAATTATATATATCATATCCTAACAGTGTCAGGAAATCATACGAATTAAGAACTGTATTTTTAAAGCTTAATGAATTTAAAGGAGTTGAGAAACATTTGAGTTTTCGAGACTTTAAAGTATCTGAAGGTTGAAGGAATTGATTTTGTTTTGCATTATTAAAGGCTGGTTAGGAAATCATATAAATTTTTGTAACAGTTCAAACATAATTTTTTTTGTTCTTTTGGAAACGAATTTTTTTATTTTGTTATCAACAATTGTTTTTGATTTCATAGGAGCATGTTCGTCAATTACAGCTATAATATTTTTTAATTATTATACTACATGCTACATTTTTATTGCATTTATGCGACGAAACCCATTTTTTAATGATACAAAATGGAAATCAGAATTAAATATTTTGAAAACAATCGAAATAATACCAATTTTACTTTCCAATTTTTTTATTATCTACGATAGGTAGATAGGTATACTAATAAATAAAATGTCAGTATTTTGCACAATATTTATATATTATACAATTAAAAATTAAAAATTTTCCTCTTTTTTAGCATTCCACTGCAAAAGGAATGTTGTTGGAAAACCCGGAGACAAGCAAGTATTTATAGACAGATTCAGTATCTCAATGTGCAGTTTCATGATGTTTTTCGCTTTCTTTTCTTGCCTGCAATTCTCTTGGCTTGCATCAGTGTCGGAGTACTTTCCTATGGAGGAATAATAAAACTGCATAAAATAATTGGACTTGGTAGTCTCATTGGATTTTCAACAATGGCTTTTGCGTGCACTACTGTTCTCACCGCCACAACATTCATCACTGGAAGAAGTGCTAATTTGGCCCAAATTCTTTTCTACCATTGGAAAAAGTCAGACAAATCCTGCAATTCGTTATGGATGAAAAAATTCCAATACTCCATTCGTCCAATTAGATGCTACGTTGGAGGTTACACAATAAATTCATATACAATGTTAGAGTGCAGTCAGTTTAGTGTGGGGCAAATTGCGAGTTTCGTACTTATTTTCTAAAGTCAACTCAAAAAGCTGAAAGTTTGAAAGTAGTTACATTCATTCAACTATTATTTTCATGCATAAAAAGTAAGATTTTAATTACAAAGTAGCAATAATTTTTAGGTTTATGTATTGTAAATCACTATGCACTATATATTTTTCCTATCATTTAAAATTTTAGTGTTAGCAAATTGTATTGTGGCGTATAATTTATTTCAAGTGAATAGATATGCATAGCAGAGCGATTGTACAGTTCACACTAATTTTACTTGTGAAAAATTGAAGTGATTTTTAATTAAAGAGAATAATGCATAAAGCATATTACTTCATCCCAGAAACTATTTCAAGCTATGTATGGTTAATATTTGAGTTTTTTCAATAATTATCCATCATAAAAACATTAAAACAAAAAACCCAAACTCCCGTAAGCAGTGGATACAGTCTAGTACAATCCTTCCGTTGTGATGCGACATCACGACAAAATTCAGCAAGCATTTTACTATAGATATATTTAAATCGAAAGCACTAGGAAGAAGAATTTAGTAAAAATGTTTAATTTTAGCAAAATTAAGAGCTAAGTAAAAACGAAATTTTTAGCAAATTAATTAGAGAAATCAAAATCGAAAAACTCATAAAAAATTGAACCAAATTTCAAAAAGAAATAGAAATTGTCTGTAAATATTGCATCAGAATCACCTTCGCAATAAAAAGCTCCCAAATTAGCAATGTGTTAATGAAAAAAATTGTTAGTCGTAAAAAGCCAGCCGACCTTAAAATATTGAAACCTATTTGTTATATTTACTTGATATTGTAATTACAGGGAAGGAAGAATCGGCCAACTAAGATTGGTGTTACGCTACTTCCACCCCCCCCCCCTCTCAACACAGATACACCATTGTACAATATAAATATACATATGTACTATATTAAAATGCATTTTATAGAAACATAACGGCAGTGAGTCCATCAGTTAAATTATATATTACCCCTTGTGGGTGTACATGTCGTCTAAAATTTGTGGATTGTGATTTAATGTTATTTATTTATTGCTAAACCTCTTTTTAACTGAAAATGCCATGTTACATTAACTGTAACCGCACATAGCTGTATAGATGATGCTGATAGTCTATAGTCTATGCAATGACAGACAGTGAGAATAACATTATTGATTTGATATATTATGTATTATGAGCCATTTCATCTCGTCTCAAGGGTATCTTAGATACTCATGTTTTTCTCGACATTTTCATATAGCTATGACATTTGGGAAGCAAAACAGACACACAAGGTTCATACATAACAGCATTACAGTGAATACAGTGGCACACACTATTTTAGGTGTGGAATGTTTCAGTGCTCATCTATTTTTTCTTTACTTTTTTGGTACTGTTTTTCTGCATTTTGCAAAATTCATTAAAATCGTAAATTTGACCTCCGACTCCTATTCGTTTCCAATTTTTTATTTACCCATATGATAGATAGTTTTCTAAGGGTCCTTTTTTCAAAATTTGTAATAAGAATGGATAGGTGAGGAGCACACTGTCGTTTTTTATTAGCGAAGATCTTTTTACGATTGTTGTTGAATATCTCCAGCATTTAACCACCAACAGTTATGCATGTGATTTAAAAGATGTTTCGCGTCAAAAATTAAACATGTTTGGTGTCTATATTTTTTTCGAACTTCCTCTTAGTTTGGGAGAAATTTGTAATATTGTGTGTTTATTCGTCAACTTTCACCTGGCTGAATGTCAGAAGTTATGAAGAATTTTGCAAAACTGTCCTACTCAAACACGTAGAATATAATCCAAATATTGAGAATAGAAAATTTCATCCCCGTCCGTGGAAAACGAAATTGCCCTTGGCAGTTTCTAATAGGTGCTTTGAGCAGAGAATGTTCATAATGTGCAACGCAAGTTGTAGTGAGTGGGAATTATTCATCCACGTGGTGCATCCCATTTCGCACAGCTGATAGATCAGTCAAATTCGTGTTTTGTAAGGAGGTAAGTTTAGTTTATACTTTATACATACTTTGTACTTACATTTAGTTTTGTGGCTACATACATTTTATTCAGTATTTAACTATTAATATTAACTTCGCAAAATAATTAATTATACATTCTCTTGCTGCCGTCGTCACTAGGTTATAATTTAATCAGACATCACATGACATGTCGTATTATATTATAATATACACAATAATCAATAAAATAATGCTTTTGTATTTCTCATTACCGTTTTAACATTTTTTTAGACATTACAATGTTAATCATTGGATCAGCTGATACTTGAAGTCAGAAAATTCAGAATTATAAACTCTGTCGTCTGTCGTAAGATAATAATATCGCGAACAAATGTTGTGATTTTTCATTTGTGAATATCGTGAATACTGAGCGAGAGTTTTAAGTTAGTGATTATAAAATTATTATTGATAGTATTTATTTATTGTTGATTGTGAGCAATGTGCAAAGCCGGTGGTGCTAAAAATAAAACTAAAAATGTATCAAACGCAGACAAGAAAAAAGCAAAAAATGATAAATCAAAAGGTCAGAAAAAGTGGAAATATGCTGCAATCGGACTACCCTTAATAGTTTTTCTTGGGTTTTCAATAAAAATGTATCTGGATAATAAACCACAACAACCCAGATTGCTACATTACATCATTAGAGAATACATTGACATCGCCAATCAGCAAATCCACGTGGAAAATCAAGTACGTAGATAGATTTCGCTATTTTATTCAATATTCCAATTTCATATTTTAAAACAATGCAGTATAATAAAGGAGACTTCTTTCTTATACCTCAGATGTTTTGTAGAAAGTGATCATTGATGATACACGAGGCAGACATTTGGAATTCAAAACGAAATTGAATTCCAAACACCAAATGTCTACCTTGTGTATCATCAATGATCATTTTTTAGTTTTAGCAATACAATGTTCGATATTTACAACTTGATTATTATTTTTAGATGTCGGCGCATTTATTGGGAGACCCTTTAGGTGAAATACTTAAGAATGAGCTGAGACCCATTCAGGAGAGAGTTGCAAGTCTTCGAACTCAGACAAGTCAGTACGAAAAAATGCAGCGAATTCCTGGAGGACCAACCAGCTTCATGGCATCGTCAATAAAGGAGCTTGACCTCATTATGAGTAATTATTTGTCAGCCATATATACCAAAGTACGTACTTACTAAATATATATATATATACTTAATAAATTATCAGATAATTTCCAGTACAAAACAGGGATAGGTGATTGCCAGTTTCAATTTCAAATATATATTTTTTTCAAATGAAATAAATATTAAACCGATTTGCTGTCGAGTGGTATATTTTGAATTGGAGGTTAGATTTCAAAAATGTGTGTAAGTACATTTTCGTAGGACGCGTTTAGTATTTATTTTAAAATCGTGAGAATGGAGATAAGACCCTTGATTTTTGCAATGATATGAAATCACACTACTCACGATCAGAATTCAATATTAAATTCTAACGCTAAAAATTAAAATGGTACAGATGGGATTTGTCATAGATTCAACGTATGTATTTGTATTTGTGAGTGGCCAATGAACCTAAATAAATAATAATATTCTAACACTTAAAATATATAAGGCATAATAAGGGTAAGTACAACACATTAGGATAATTTTTTGAAAAATCATGACATATTTATTTTCGGGCAAAAAATGAAAAGACGAGTAATTTTTAATTTTTATTGTATAAGTGGATTTACAAAAACAATTTTCATCATTCGTAGATATTTCATTTTGTCGTGAAAAAACAATTTTTACCCTTTAAATTTTAAAAATATTTTCTTTCCCAATCGAAATATTGTATGTATTTTTTGAATACCTAAAACGTATTTATAATATTTTTATTTTTGAAGTGAGTAATAATTTTGAAGCAAGATCTATTTGGCTCAATTTAATCTGAGACAAAAGTATCTGAGTTTTGTTCCAGTATTTAAGAATATAACATTTCCCACAACTTTGATTACGAAGAGCTATTATTAAGATATAAATGATTCTTTAGATTGCTAATTTACCCTTTAACTATATAATTGTACTGATTTGCACTTGTGCAACATATTATTACATTTTCTTGCTGTGTTCATAGGTATTCTCTATTTTACTTGATGTTGCAAAAGCTTCAATGGAAATTACGAAGACCAGCGAAGAATTGTTTGCACTAAGCAGTAAACGTCTGGACATGGACAGTATTAGAGTCATGGTTCTGGAAAATGTTACGTTAATTAAAACTACTATGGAACCTGACGTGGAAAAGAAAATTGACGAATTGGCAGAAATGACCACAATGGAGGAAGTTATTGACAAATTGGAAAATTTTGCTGTCCTCTACGATCGCTTAGAAGAAATTACACTTCAGGTTGATATTTTCTGTTAAATAAATGTCAAAACACTGAATGCATATAAATTATTGATATTTTCCTTATGATTTTATGTTACAGGCATCAACAAAGGCGCAGGAATTGTTCGGTGTTGGGGATCTGAGATATTTGAAAGAAGTGGAAATGACGGATGACGAGTATTCTCAACTTGTACCATTTTGGGATCAACTGACCGCACAAAGGAATTTAATAGAAAGGGAGAAACGTAAACTTCAAACAGTTTTTGCAGTGTTTGGATTATATATGCATCGATCAGTTAAATCTCTCCATGCTATGATCAACAAAATAAAATCCTTCGTGAGTTCCTTTACATATTTATTATTTTTAACGGCATTACAATTGTATTTTTTGCATGCCCAATTACTATTAGCTAACTTACTCGTGTCAAAATTAAAAACTCGTAAATAAGTAATATTTCAAATGGCTTATATTTAAACCAACTCGAAATTTTTCTGATTTTCAGACAGAGGACCAACGATTTAGATACCTGAAACTGCAAGATATGGTTTTGAAAGACGCCCAGCAGTTAAAACTTCGGATTCAAAATCTTCAGTATACATATGCTAAACACAGATCTGAACTATAACTCTACAATTTCGCCCAAAGTTCCAAATTGTGTGGACGAACCCGCTGCATTTCTACAGTAATGAATTATTAACTAAAACCATGAGACTAATATGATGAGACTAATACCACAACTTCCTTTAGAGGGATTCTTTAGTTCTGAAGTGGTTCAGGTTTTGTACATTGTATTGGGAATCCTATGTAAGTATTACCAGGAAAAGGTGCAGATTTTATATTACATAATTTATTTACTATGCATTTTGTAGTGTTAAGTTTAAAAACTAATTTTTCTAAATGTTTAATGGAAAATGAAATCATGCATTTTGCATTATAGCTTCTAAATTGATACAATATAGATATTTCGTATTTATGACACCGAGAAAAAAATCGGAAAATGAACTGTAGAAAAGTTAAGTTAGAAAACAAATCTTCCTAGTCTTATTAGTATTAGCTGTTTTCGAATTGTTAATATAATTTAACCATGTTACACTAATTTATTGTTTGAAAATATAACTGATATTAAATAAACTCATTTTATCTCTTACGTCATCGAAATGAGACCCAATTCTTAAGTGGTAATTAATTTTAATCATGCAGTCTAGCTTTTCGGCAAACACCAACACATAGGTTGCGTTCTAAAAGTTCAAGCCAGTTACATTCCTTACCGGAATCCACAATGCAATTGCAAATACAATGTTCAATACTTGTTACAATAAAATAGTATTATTTGTAAAGACAATCAACAAATTGTAAATATGCTGCAGGAAGTAACTTGTTAAGTATTTAATCTTCAAAAAAATTAAGTCAAATTCAAAATTATCTGACGGCTCTGACGGTCAAAGTATCGTACCTGTAGTGAAGGAATTGATATTTACTAATTGCTTTAATATAATACCAATACGTTGTGTTAAATGATAGGGAGGAAAACTATTTTATTGATTACCAGACAGCTATTAGTATCCAATTCATAGGTACGACAACTCATCGTCAAAAATTCATAGGCAAAAATAGACATAGGCTAAAAAATTCATAGGCGGAGACAACTGGTAGGGATGAAAATTCATAGGACAAACTAAATTCATAGCTACAATTGATCGTTAGTCAGTTTTTTTTAATTTTCTTGATGATTGAAAAAATTATTAAGTCAAAGTTATACAAACAATAAAAGCGAATATATTTTAAAATTTATTTATCAGTCAATTTCCTTAGTATTCTAATCGGTTTTAGGTTCAGCTGCCTTAATGGAATGTTACAGGGTGTTACACACGATGGCTTTTAAGTAGCATATGATGGTTTTTGTAGTTATTAACCACATTATTAATTTTGTCTGCAATAGTATGTAATTCTATTTTCACATTTATTGGTTTGGTTTGCTTGAACTAAGATCTTATCTTTACTATGAATTGTTGTTCCTATGTATTTTTCCCTATAAATTTTTCTGCCTATGAATTGTTTTTCCTATGTATTTTTCCCTATAAATTTTTCTGCCTATGAATTGTTTTCCCTATGTATTCTTTTCGCTATGAATTTTTTTGCCTATTAATTTTTGACGATGAGTTGTCGTACGCATGAATTGGATACTACGAGTTGTTCGGTTACCCTATTTTATTAACACAACATAACACAATCACTGACATACATAAACAAGTATGGTAGCCTCATATGACTCAGTATTACAAATAAACGGTTAAAAATTTTAGTTTTAAAGATAAGCGTAAATATAAATTAAACATTATAATGTAGTTCGTCTAGTCCATTAATCATAAAGTGTGTATTATAGGTAAGTACATAATATAACTACATTAACTGCACTAATTGTTCTTATTATTTCAAGGCTTCCTAACTTGACACTGGACACGCACATGTATATAAGCAGTAAATGAGGCTATAGTCTGACTTAGCAACATTGCGAGCCGTATCCGGATATATTAATTAGGTACTAATTGTAAATCTGAAAGCAGAGCATTCAGCTTCTAAAATTTCGTAAGATACAAGTGTTGCTAGTTACTTTCGGTTGAAATAAATCATGGCGATTTTACGTGGAGCCTTTCTCTTAACTATAACTATAACCTGTTTGACACAGTCACGTGCTTGCGAATTAATTCCATCTAATGATGGTTCGTCTTGTCTCAAATTAAAGGCAACCCCTTATATTAAAAGTGTATCCTCCCAATTCGGTCCAACTATTGAAGGGGCTGGTGTAAACCCTGCCGGAGACATTTTTGCTGTGAATTATGGCACCAGGGAAACGATTTTTCAACTTGGTGAAGTATTCCCTGAACAAAAACTCTTTTATACAGACACGAATCAATCTTCATTGTTAAACGGAATAAGATTTTTGAATTCGTACACAGCTTTCGTAGCTGATGCCGCAAATCATCGAGTCTTGAAGTTAATTCTGGGTCCTGGCAATAATGTATTAAAAAGTGAAAATTACTGCAGTGACCCGAACATGCTTCAACCGAATGACCTTACGCTTTCTTCAACTGGAACGGTCTATACGTCAGGAATGAAATGGTCAGCTGATACTGAAAATACCCACGGAGACATATGGTCGTGTCTTCCTGATGGTAAAATGCAAAAATTAGATGCGTTAGGTCGTACGAATGGAATTGACCTGTCTCCGGATGAAAGGTATTTGTATGTTTCTGAATCTTACAATCGTGGAGGAGTTCCCATTTCTCAAAAAATCTGGAAGTACAAGATCAACGCCGTTAAGGGAACAATCGACTCAAAAACTTTATTTGCTGATTTCGAAAAACTGGATAAATCGGGTTCTGTTGATATCGATGGCATGAGAACCGATCTAAGAGGCAATTTATTCGTCATTCGTAACGGAGGTTCCCACGTCGCTGTGTTATCTCCGGAAGGAAAGCTCATTGGCAAAATTGAAGTCAGTTTTAAAAATCCTACTAATTTGGAATTTGGAGGTCCAACTGGAACCACTTTATTTATTATTGGAAGATGTATTCGAGAAGATAAAGGTTGCGTTGACCAAATCGAGCTTGTTACTCCAGGTCATGCTTGGAGTATGCTGCAGTCAACAAAAAGGAGATGATGAATCATCACTCTACATATCTAGGCTGTCTAGGCAAATATTCAAACACTTTATGAGGGTCAAAGTGATTTGTAATAATAAAAGTATTCTATCCGAAGCTGTTACGTAATGATCAACCATATATACAGTTGTATAGTTGTACCCATTATTCTAAAAACAAATAAAAAGTGTGTCAATTATAAAACTGTACCAAATTTATCTATGCATACTTAATATTGCATGCTGGAATACACGTGAGAAAACAATTAGTAGACAGCATAAAATCGTAGTTAAGCAATAATGCTAGTTTCATATAGATAGTGCACTTTCTATTATGCATATCACCACGCTAATGAATATTATGAAAGTCGATCAATCCGCCATAGAAATTAGTATTGGCATGGACTAATTAAGATACACCGCTCAATACTATGCATTACCTAAGCTGGTTTGGTGAGAAACTTGATAGAAATACAGATATATTGGTATATCACGCAGTAGGTTTATTAAAAATGAATTATTATAATGACGAAGTAATGGCATTCAATTATCTTAACTACCAAAAATTATGCCGAATTACAATCATGAAAAGTTTATCATCATTTGTTGACCCTAAATATACAGAAGTACATGAATGGTTCAATTTGATGATAAATTATAGCGATGATGATGACCGCCTACGACTGTTCTTGTTCATGAACATTTATGGATTGGTCTAGGCGATGTATATAGATATTATGTAAACAACAATGTGGCGGTTACTACTACAATATATACATTTATACTTTTATACCCCAAGTTTTATTTGGCTGCTTCATAAATTTTAATCAAGCAAACTCACAAAGAAAAAACTAATCTCCAAAAAAGAAGGCGCAGAAATCAGTAATTATTAATGAAATGCGAAATGCAAAAATGTAGATATCAATTAAAATATTACAAATTTGTCTGTACTAGTAAGTATTTCAGCAGTCATTTAGACACAAATGAAATTTCTTCAATATGAATTCATCGGTTTTACCAACCGAGAAATCCTCCAAACCTACAACTGCATAGATCCAATTCATTGTATATTAAAAATATTTGTCCAATTTTCTTATTATGTTCTATGCAATATATGATTACAAATATTTTACTACGTAGCTGAATGCGGGGGAATTATAGAAATTCACAGTGAACAACTTGTGGTCATCGAGTACAATTGAGGTGAGGGAAAATTACAACGATAATGAAATGTGTATTTGGACTATTAGAAATCACGATTACTCTCTTTAAGTTTCACAGTCTCAAGGTAGTTTGTTTAAGCTTACAATTAGTATAAACAAAAAACTTGAGTATGCATTCTAGTGACTTCTACAGTTAATTTTATTACTTGTTGACGATTATTCGTTGCTCAATTTCACCACCACAAGATGTAGCATTATGTTAACCACCGAATCGGTGTACTTGTTGAATGTATTAGTACGCACCCAAAAATGAGCAAACTGTAGTGAATAACTTTCCATAAGTAATAAAATCATAAAATGAAACAGGCTATTTCCAGCATTTTCGTCTCAAACTGCCTCGTTTTTCTTACAACTGTTGGATGTGTCGCACATTGAATGCAATTACCTGACATTGACAATTATACTGATTCACTGTAATTCAAAGAAGCATTTTTCAAACTCGCGTTTTCTTAATTGCATTTATTATTAAAAGCAAAATGTGAAACAAAAGGATCTATATTAAATTTAAACAATCATTTAAACTCTTATAGTTGAACATATTAAGATGTTTATTTGTATTCGGCAAATCATTTTTAAAACCAAAGATTACTAACCTTCTATAACAACTAGCTGAACTGCAGCTCAACCGCTAATATTTGTGGAGAGGACCCTTTAGACTTTTACTTTAACACTTTACAATTACATTCTCTACCACTATTCAATTATATGCATTTTGTGACATTACATTTCAATTTTTGACACCTAAAACTGTATTTTCTTTGACATTAAACAATGTGCACATTTCTATCGTGATTTTATGGTTTTGTAATTTACAAAGTTACCATCACCATACCCTATTGATAAATTTAAGCAAAATATTTCCTTCCTTCGATTGAGTAAAGGTAAAGGTAAATGTGATGGTTGATGATGTATTTGATATGATTGAATTATTATTCTGTTAAGTTCATTTGCATTTTATAATTTTATTTTCCGCTTATTAAGCATATGCTATGTAATAAAATGGGATGTTAACTGTTACCTAATACATGAAGTTACAATTCGCTTCACATAATATGAGTTTGGGCTGAATGTAGTGTTGAATCATTCTATTTTATATCCCACATTGATTAGATAGTTAAACCACAGTTGAATTGTTTTCCTTCATTCTATAATATTCGCTTCGTATTACAGGGTTAGAAAATATACAGCTTCTAAACCGACAGTAAATATTATGTGTAAATAAAGTTGGCAATAGCCACAAAGTAATGCATGTGGTTATTAGGTAGCGCAAGCTACTTTATAATAAGGGTCTCCACGTCTGTCTGTCTGTGACCCGTATAACTGCCGAACGGATTAAAACAAATCGTTCAAACTACTCATATACTATATATGATATCTGGGTCACAACAAAGTTCAAACTTGTAAATGGGGTCAATCGGTCAACTGCTTCATGACATTTGAACTTTTTGAGTAACTACCGTGTTAATAAGCCCCAACAATACACTTCATATTAATTACTGCCATTAACAGGGCCGTAACAAGGCATGGCCCTGCCGGGAGGAAAGTCAAACAATTTTTATTGGCCCGGCCTCTCTAATAAGCCGATTGTATACAATATAACTTATATTTTACTCTGAATTTATAAACTCATTTTAACCAATGAAGAAAAGAATGTTAGGATGATAAAAGCTATTAAAACTATTAATAAAGTGTTGCATTTTTAGACCGAAAAATTAACGGCAGATTGTAAAGTTAGAGTACGTCGTATCAAATTTTCAAACCACAAATTGTATATTAAAATGATTATAAAAATGTGATTTTTTTAAAGCGTGTTTCTTTACACAGATTAAAAAGACATTCTTTTTTTAACACCATCATCATCACCAAAAATGGAATTCATTAATTGTGAATTTTTAAATCACAAAATCATTAGGAGATGGAGATTCAAAGGTTAAGGTTTGCGAAAATTTAGCAAATTTCAGCAGGACAACAGTCAGGCAATAGAAAGCGATCAGAAAAATTAGAATGTTTTAACATTAAATTAGCAGGCAATTAAAAGAATTAACAAAATTTTACATTTCCAAACCTGTGAATTACCAGAATTAGAATATTAAAGAAATTAAAAAAGTGTGTATTTTTAAACGGTCCAAAATTCCGGACAATAAATTGTGTGTGCAAGATTAGCAATTTTATGCATCTCAATTACCAAGGGCGTACCCAGGATTTCTATTTCAATTTGCTGGGGGCAACCAATAAAAGTGCACACAAAAAATTATAGCAAAAGATGAACATATGCCAAGATGATTACACTAAATTTTGGCGTTTTTTACAATTTTTTAGACATTTTTTGCCTTTTTCGCGGAATTGGGTGGGGAGTGCTCCCCTCTCGGTACGTCCCTGTCAATTACTATCATGAGATCAAATAAATGCAGAACATTTTTTTTAACCGTAAAAGAATCGGGAGAATTAATGAAGTGCGAAAATGTGACACTTTTAAGCAACCGAAGTATCAAAATAGGAAAGAAATTAAGTAAATTTAGTATATACCGACAAAACAATCAGGAGATTACGTGACGTCCAAAATTTAGCAATTTTAAACAAAGCAATTATCCGGAAATTGTAGGAATTCAAAAATTTTTGTGTTTTGCAACTTAGGAATTATAATTAGTGGATTGCAAAAACTTTACTTTTTTATACAACACAAATATCAGCAGTTTAACGGAATTTACAAATTTTTTATCTTTCAAACATATCAGGAGATTCAATAGAATGCGAAAATTACAAATTCTTTGCAGCGCAAAAAGCAGGAAATTAAAATGGTTAAGAAAAATTCACATTGTCTATTTTTCGACCATTAACTTGATTTATTGCCAGCAGTCAATTGTATTTTGACGCGCGTACTATAATAAAATTTATTAGTTTGAAACCATAACGATCTATAAAGTTTTTAGCAGTTTACCAATTAATGTTTGATAATGCATTTTCGAATTAATAATAATAGTATGGAGCTTTTTAAACATAAGCAGAATAAAATTAACAATTAAATATCAAAGTATATCCATCCATAAGTATTCAAAATTGCACAAAATGTCTAGCGGATATTGCATCCCGGCCCGGCCCCTTCGGGGCCCGGCCGGGAGGAGCGTCAACCTCTGCCCCCCTCTACTTACGGCTCTGGCCATTAATGTTTGGAAGTGAACACCGCCAAATTTCGAATTTGAACACGAGTGCCAATGTTTAAAGGTTTTGAGAAATGGGAATTGATGTTTTTAAAAATAATATACAGTTAGAATAGTTATTATTCCGCTAACTTATTTAACAACTTTTTAGTTATTTAATTACTTATGTATTCTATATTCTTGCGCTACTTTATTGCAGCTTTGAATGGTTTATTTTAAGGGTAATGGAATTTCAAAATAAACTAAAGGCGCAATAGCTAAATATGATGTAGTGCATAATAATAATAATATGAAGTGTTTGTATATTCATTCATGTATAACTTCGAATGAAATAAATGCGATGAAGTAATTGTAGGTTTGAACTCATTCCATCATAAAATAAAAATAGTATTGAACCCTGATAATAGTTTTAGTACCATCAGCTTCAAAACTCTCTTACGAATTTGCTTAACTTTACCAAGGTGCCTTGGCGATTCTTCCCTCAGTCGCCATCACTCCAAGCTAATACCATTCAATAGTGATTGCAGTATTCGTCCATTATTACAGTGCAACGGTACAAACAATATTCATATTTTTTTGTTCCTACATCAGTTTTTAAGATTCTGCCAAGGTGACACATTGCTTCGTCAGTTATCTGGCAGAGAATACTTAATTGCAATAAAAACAAAAACTAACGGGGTAAATACATTATTATACGAAGACATTTTTCATTTCATCGGCTAATCTTCCGTTTTTCAATTTATCTCAAACATTACAATTTTCAGTTTTGAAATAACAATAAATAGTAATAGCAATTTGACATTACCTAGTACCGTTTGTGTTGGCTAATTTCCACTAAAATTATTGAGTTATTACAATAGAAAACAATTTACCTGGTTTCAGCAATCGTTAGGTTGTAAACCCTTTCATAGATGAATCAAACGATTTAATTCATTATTAGGCAACATTTTAATGAAAAATTACAGCCTTTAATTTAAAACTGTGCACATCGACAGTTCTAGCAATACTACTTATTTTAAGAAATACATTTTGCAGCATTTTGATAAACTCTATTATTATAAGTTACCATAAATATTAGTGATATGAATAATTATTTAGGAGTCAGAAATTAAGATTAGAAAGGTAACTGTTGTGAACGCACATATATGAAATAGGAAAACATGAAATTTTAAAATTTTGAATGTAAGAAGTGAAACAATTCAAATATAAAGACACCTGTTGTTGACAGGTGCTTAGCCAGAAATGAAAGTTGGGGGAGGGGGGGGTGCAAAGCAGGAAAAATAGATGTATGCCTTCATTTTATTGTGAATTAAGGCTTCGGGTTTAGTCAA
>JABASD010002408.1:0-27077 GCA_019776165.1 Pogonognathellus flavescens
CAACAAGTTTTCTTTACAAATGAATGCAACGAAGTTCTCATATATCGACGAACACAACACAAGTCAAAAGTCAACCCATGTGTCGACTGCTTTCATAGAAAAATCAGCCATTATTGCGTTATTGTCTGTCTGTGGTAAGACGATGATGCTGATAATATGGTGTGCTCTGTGCTGTTTGTATGTAAAAGAGTCGTACACAATAATACAGATATTTAGTAGTACACTACGCAATACTAACAATAAGCCTTACTACTTGCCTTAGTCATTGCATTGGAGAATGCCTCTAATCTATGCGTAGGTATTTCAGCTTTACTACACTTATACGTATATCAACAACCTTACTTCTCTTTATAAGGACATATCATTTTTATCTCCACTCTACAAACTCAAACCTCAATAGGACTGGCTGCAACATTTCCGTGTGTAAGCAGCATTGTGTGTTATTCGATTTCTATTCACATTCACTTTACAATTACCACAGAACAGCAACAGACTCATGTTGTTGCGAAGTTGTGATATTGCATTTATATTGCTGTGGCTTGAACTTTACTTTGGAAAAAGAACACTTAAGTTTTTCGTGATCATTTTTTGCTCAAAGTTCTTCTGATTGCTCTCATTAGGTTCAAATCGTTTGTTTGTGGGCTCATCTCAAAGGAAACCTCAAATTTACAGACATGCGTTCTATCATATTATCGTAAGCAAAATTTTATTTTGTTTTGTATCTTTTTTCTTAACGTATTTCTTTGCAACGGTAAATTAGAGTATAATAAGTATTGTAGGAACAACAAGTTTTCTTTACAAATGAATGCAACGAAGTTCTCATATATCGACGAACACAACACAAGTCAAAAGTCAACCCATGTGTCGACTGCTTTCATAGAAAAATCAGCCATTATTGCGTTAAAAATTTTATTTTGTTTTGTATCTTTTTTCTTAACGTATTTCTTTGCAACGGTAAATTAGAGTATAATAAGTATTGTAGGAACAGAACCAATTACCGATACTTCCTTTGTTATTTCATCATTCATGGACAATTGAGTTATTTGAAGGTGTTCAACCTCTATGTATCTACATCGTTGATTTCTAAATGCATTTTTTCTTTTTGTTATGTAGGATGAGTGTGAGTGCTAATCCAATAAATGGACGTCTTCGTGGGAAAATAAAGGTGGCAGGAATCAGTGAAGACATAGGATTTACTACGAAATTTCCCGACAGCGTCACAAAATTTGAAGGCTGTGATTCTTTGCATGACATTATGCCTATTGTAGCAAATATAATTAATTACTTGGATGATCATGGATATAAACTGACTTCAACTAATACGCTTTCGGGATATACCAATGGAGAGTGCTTTATGATTTGGAATTTGTGTATTCCTTAAAGAGTATTCGTCTCAACACAATTCTGTATAAATAAATTATCTACAACTACAACTATTTCTGATACAGGTGGATAATATTGATTTTATACTATTGTATTTCTAGTACGTACTTAAGACAATCCTGATCTAACTTATCCATACTTGCTATAAGTACTCGTCTGCAGCTACATTAAAAACTGGTGTAGCCTCATAAAAATGTTAATATGATGCAAATACTTTGCTGTAATAGACTAAAATATTGAGACTAAAAATAAATAATACCGTTTTGATACAATTTACAGTTGAAATTGCTTCTTGTTAATTTTGGTGGTACACATAAATCCATCGTAGGTAGTTACATGTGTGCAACCTACTACTTTACATATCATCACATGTTCGGGATAGAATCTCATTTGATATAAATAAACTTGCGTGATCTTACCTCTCTGTCAATTGGTTTAGCAACTGAGACAACACCTGTTCTCTCATCCACAGCCAATCTGTCTGTTCCCATAATTCCGTATTTAAGTTGTGAGTTTTCTGGGTCGACTGCTCTCAATGTGTACACAGCCGTACCCACAGGTGTATTTTCAGGGATGACATGATTGTTCATGTCATCTGTAAAGTATGGTGGTAGATTTGCATGGCAGCCTAATTTCAAACAAATGAACCAAATCAAAATAAACCCAATGTAAATATTTCCTTCATTCACATACACACTAATAATAGCAATCTTCCCCTACGTGAACTCATAAGTACACAAACACAAAGCAATAGTAATACTGTAACTAAAATTCCATTCCAATCTTCCAATCACGCTATTTTTTGCAAACCAAAAGCAGACAGATAGAATAAAGAATGTTAATATGTACAGACAGGTAAATAGCACGTAGAAAATTGAGTAGGTTTATTATTATACCTGTTGCTTGCATTAAAAACGTATGAGAAGCATTAGAAAAAGTTAAATTGCATTCGCATCACAACAATGTGTGCATCTTGTAAAACAATTACTGCTAATAGCTTTAAGATGCATGGTCACGAACGGGAAATTTGTGTTTGTACTTTAAAGATACTAAAATGACAGGTAACATGTTCAAGTGCATTAATGATTCGTGTTGTATAACATTGTGCTGTGTATATATGCAGTAATTTGTACTTATAGAAGCATAGCAGAATGTCCAAGTGCAAAGTCAAGCTTAGTTAGGATTCTATTCAAACGGTTACAGCTCATCATACCCCACAGCACAGATGAGCTGCATTGTGTACGTAAAAAATTTAATAATACTATGTGAAGTAACACACGTGTGTATAGCTTTGCAAGCTAATAAGCAAAAAGTATATCTAAGTATAACGATTTACAGTATAGTGGTATCTCTTTAGTAAATACTTCAGTATGTAATGAGAATTACATATGTAGATGTTGAATTGAATGGGAAGTTTACTATTTATAGCTTTACTGTTGCCTTATTTGATGATTTATTTATATACAATAGTTAGCATGTAATAATTTTCCCATTGTCCACCAACAGAAATAATAATGATGAGCTTTGCGTGAGATTCCGTTTCCGCTTTCTTGAAGAAGCTACATTTATTTGTGTACATGTACCTGGAGCACACCATCATCGTGGAATCACGTCTGTGAAGCAAACTGAGGTAAGGAGGGAGGTAAACCGACCATCCCATTCCAATAATGCGTTTAGAAAAACGTAACTTATTTTCTATGAACACATATAAATAGATCGGAGATATGCAACTCAGCGTAGGTGTGTACAAAAGACTCGAGT
This sequence comes from Pogonognathellus flavescens, assembly GCA_019776165.1. NCBI lineage: Eukaryota > Metazoa > Arthropoda > Collembola > Entomobryomorpha > Tomoceridae > Pogonognathellus > Pogonognathellus flavescens. The sequence continues at coordinate 3,145 of JABASD010002408.1, forward strand.
TGCTTTTTAAGATTATGTGATGCGATACGTGCAAAGAACAAAGAACGATCTTGAGCTGTAATAAAAGTGTTTCCGGTAGGTAAATGCATGTAGGCTTTACTTAGTTATTAGGGCAGGGCAGAATGTTTTTATTATGGTATAGTGTGACTACTATCATTTACAAAAAGACATTTTTATTTTTCATCAATCTGCTTTTCCAAAAACTAGTGTGTTGTTAAAATGTCATCGCATATTATGGTGAAGAATTTCTACACTAACATGTTCATCATGCCATGGTTATTATTTAGTAAATACGCAAAATGTTCTCCTGTGAAGAAGGTGTATTTAATAATTTCTGTCAACCCTTTTTCCTGTAATGAGATCTGACATTTAAATAGTCATACCTACCTAGATGGAAAATGACAGAAAAAAAGATTTTTGTAGCTGCCTTATCCCTGTGCTTAATGGATAGCTCAAGTGAAGCCAAAATACCACGACAAAAAAGCATGGAAAGGATTTAATGAGGATGATTGTAGTCATCTTGAAGCGAAGCGAATGCAGTGTAACCGAAACCAAAACACCAAACCATAAGTATCATTCGTAACAATCTTCTTTAAGCCTTAATTAGCTGTAATACCTCTACGAGCAACACCACTAGAGTCTTCCACGAATTCTCAAAAGTCTTCATAATGTATTGTTATGGTGCGATAACATTTAAAAGAATACGTAACGTGTGTACGCACATATTCGTGTAAAGATTTCATGTTTACCAGTATATCCGCTCGAATCTTTTACCAACGAAATCAACAGTGAGGTACAACAAAGAGGAAGAGCTACAGAGCTACAGTATTTAAGATCCGGAAAAATAAAAAGTGCAACAAACCCAGCTTAGTATTAGACTGGTGAATATTAAAAGTCAAAGTCAGTTGAGTCTATAGTAGTAAGTGTAAAATTATGTGCACACGCTAAATGCACGCATTTAAACATTACAGAATGCTTCCTTACTTGCATCTTTGCAGTTGAAATACTGCACTAGGTGCAAAATGTACATGTAACACATTTATGTAAAAAATATTCGCAAAAATGTATATCTATACCGCTAAGTATACTGTAGTATATCAGGATGATCGTGTAAGGATGAAGATCATGCAAAGCTGAAGGAAGAATGTGTAATAGCTAAGTAAAATAATACACGGATATGCTTATATCTGTAAAGGGCTTAGACGGAGTGTAAATATCTGTAATATTATAATGCGTAGAGGGCTGTTACAAGCATCTTTAATATAAAAAACTACCTAACCGTGAATTTCATTTCACTTCTGCAACATTCACAACTACAGCAAAGGGGTAAAAAAGCTTTTCTAAATTTATATGAGGATGAAACCCAAGCACAGATTTGGTATGGAAGCATGGGAATTCATTCAACATGCACCTTAATGTTTCTTTCATAGGTAAATAGCCTTCCGTCAAAGTTTGTTTACCCATTCCGTTTCAAGTGATGTGTACAAGACAGAAAGAAATTATTGACTGAGCTTGCCAAATCTCAGTAGCTTACCTCTGAGTGCGAATCCGTGGAGGATGAGAGCAATGAGAAGTCCGAGTGAACTGGAGGTTGACGTCTGCCACGTCCAAATCCGCATGCGGCTCATCTTTTCAACTTTTCTCTCTTTCTTATACAATTAACCGCAGTCTTTGTTTCCCAATTCCCACTTTATTTGCTGAATGAGAGAAATCCAAGCGTGGCTGTTCTCAAGTATTTATTTAATTAAATACTACGTAATTCGCAATCACTTATTCTACTAATTAAAACAAATTAGTATCTTAATAATAAACACTGTGATTTTCTTTTGCTGCTAGTATTCTCTCATGCGCACTGGTTTGAGTTTCAGAAGCTTAATACAAATTACATAAAACTATCATTCTATTAGCATTGTACTAATAGAAAGCAGAGTATACTATACTAATTTAATTTGAGAAACAGTCCATTGACAATTAGAGAATTTGGTTTGATATTAGACAAGAAGAACCGCCTTCATTGTCAATGTAACAACGTAGAATTCCTCCCGGTGCAATTCTACTCCATGAACGTGTACTACTTGAATGTGGACTATTTGTTTCTATTGTGACCTATTGTGTATCACAATTAGATGAATGCACTTTGTTAAGTAAATTCTTTCATTTACCTACTTTATTCATCTATTTTACAACTCGAGGTATGTGAAGGTGTTTCATTCAAAAGTGTAAAGGTTTCCTTTTGTAAATAAATGGTTGTTTCACTTGAATTTCTACTATTCATCACAAACCCAACACGATGCACTTTATACTTATCAAGAGAAACTTAAGGGCAATCCATTCTTGAAAACTTTCTCAGTCAGTTTAACTGAATTTTTAAAACTAGAACACACACAACAATGAAGGTAAACTTGAAGGGATTTTTAGAATCCTGGTGGTGGTTGGTAAGTAAGAAATTTCATATGAAAAACTAAAATGCACAATGAATTAACAAAAAGGCTCCTGCTGCAGTCCTTTAATGGAAAATGTGGAGACACTTCACGTCACGTACGCCTCCAAGTAGCTTCAGTCGCTCTGTAGTGAATTAAAACATTAAAATGATTTTAGTTAGGGCATAAACGAGTATCAAGATTTTGTAATGGCAAGTTTGTAATTAAGTTCTTACAACGCTTAATCTTATGGGAACAGAATTGAACTAGTGAAATTAAGTTTTCTAATATGCCATGTGTACTTGTCTTACAAACTTGCACACATGCATAGCATACATTACACTTGGAAGAATTCTCCCTTGGATTCTCACTTAAAACATATAATAATATACTTTATTTAACTCTTATCAGCAGCTACTGTGTAGTATTATTCTTGTCTCTTGCTCTTGTTCGTTCAGCAATACCAACTAACTAATAACAATACTCGTAGGTACATATAATACCATAGTGCCACTATAATAATAACATTTATTTGTTACCAGCATGTCTTGCGACTCCATGTAATTACTGTACAGAGGTATATGCTCACAGTTGCATTTCTTCTTTTGTAAATAAATATAATCCATTTTACCATATTATTTATCATTAAATTTCATCAGAATACCAAAGCAGAAGATTTTACATGTACTAATAGTAGTAATGATACACGTACAGCAAGCAGAAACTCGTAAATTATGTACCAGTACCCATCTATAAATGAAACAAGTGAGACTACTGTGCTGTGGACTTTCCCAGTGCCAATGTATTAATATGTAGCCGTAGCTCTGCCCTTTCGAACACGCTCGGAGTACACGCGTATAGTTCTTTTTATAATTGGCAACTGTGTGTGTGCTTGTAGCTTTATCGCAATTCTATTTCATTGAATGCTACTAAAAAGACATCAATTTTCTTAATAAAGAGAGGCTGATGATCTAAAGACGATAGAAATTAGATGACCTATTTCACACGGAATTATTTCACTCATCAGTCATTAGACTTTGCCAGCTGAGGTCTGTTCTCATGAATAATCCTATACAGCTCTCCCACACTAAATACATTGACAGGGTTGTTCAGACAGTTTTGTTGTTGTACCGATAGTATAGTTGTGGAGTGTCTTGAACCATGCAATACTGCTATAGCAAGTAATAACATTTGTGAATATTTATAACTAACCAATACCTACCCACATTAAAAATGTCAACAAGTGTAGGTAGTGCATTGCATATTTATATATTACGATTTAATTCACTTTGCATTTACATGAAACAATGTACTGCTGCAAGAAAATTCACTCTCCTGCACGGTTAAAAGTAAATGAGCGAGTAAAACGGTAATTAATATTGCTAATAGCTTTCTTGCGTACTTATTCCATGCGATGATGCCACGAGAGTGACGAGAGAACAATACTGAATGAATTATTGTAAAAACTAAGTCGTACAACAAACTGACAACAAGTTGTATACAAAGGTGTATATTATTATGTAGAATGGTGTGTGTCTTGTAGGAGGACGAGAGTAAGTACGAGGGAATTATTTTGAAAACAAGAACACAACATCCGGTAGCTTATAGCTCGGTCGTTGCACAAATCGTTGGTCTCAATGATTTCTTCGCACGTTGTTTCTTTCAGTATTTCTCACCGGCGGTGATAACTTTTCATAACGTACCAACACAACAGGTGGTTATTGTTTCTGATAAAAATCCACAAGTACAATTTCACTCTCCGGTTTTTTCACTTTTGAATTTTGATTTTCCGTAATACTTATTTGCAGAGACTACTTTTGATGTACAGATAAACTAAACTAAGAATGCCGGTGCTTTGTAGTTTGTATGGTAGGTAAGTTTTTCAATGGGAACAGCAGCAGTTAGCCAAATGTATCCGCACGATTTGCGGCAGTTGAGTCTGAAGAATATAATGAGAATGTTTGTGCAGAACAAAGTAATGCAAACAAACTATCAAGTGGTAAAATATTTGTGTAGTGAATGTCTTTGGGTGAATTTATCTTTAGACTGAATTGTATAATAGGCTCTAAAGAAAAGGAGAAGGAAGCTTAAACAAATGAGACGACCCTTTCACTTAACTTTAACTAATTGGAGTACAATGCTCATATTTTGTACCACTGTTAGCAAACGGGGCTTTCGCACTTAAACATGAGCATGAGATTTAACTTTGAGATTTGACAGGAGTTTATTTTCCTAGTGTTGAGAATAGTAGAAGAATAATCACCAGCACTTAATACCATTTCACATAATATTATCCTTTTATTAGCATTAGCATAGCTTAAGTTGAGAAAACCTTTCTTTTACTAGTGCCAGTTATTCGTGTACGTTGTTTCGACTGCACCGTTTGGATATATTTGCATGTCAAGTCAACTTAAAAGTTGCAATCTCACATTTATTACGATAACTAAATTCTCTTACATTCACAAAATGAATGATACTCGTGTATACCCTTTCACTTTTGACAATTGTCGAATTATGCCTTAATGAAATGACAACCACAAGCGTCAAGTCGAGAATAGCAAATCAAACCGGAACAAACTATCTACACATCACCATAGGGTAGATGCACATTAAGACATCATGATTACAACTAAAATTACCTACTATAACACTAATCTATGTACTAACATTAACACGTAATAATTACAAAAATCATAATTACCTAAAAGTAATAAAGAACTACCAGTGTTACTAATTCTTGAACTGAATTGTGAAAATAAACTTACTCGACACTACAGGAACTTATTTCAATCTTATATTTTTGAAATTTCTCTCTCACAGTAGCCATTATGAAGCTTCTACACTCGGAAACGGGTTAATATCCCAGGTAATGTCCATTTCAGTGGACAACTGTCAGTGAGAACTGTGTTGACGACTGTTTCTTGGGTCTGGCGATGCAAAAGGAAACCAAGAGGTAAGAGAACCAAGGGCAAAGAGCAGATCAGGCCAATTTGAGGTTATGATCAACGTTACGTTATAGGTTGCGTTACAACACTACTCCAACTTTAGTAAAACACTGACAGTACAGAACTCCACTGCTGCAACCAGCATATACGTACGTATACTCCTAACAACACACGTCGACTGCAGGGAAGAAAAGAACAATGAAGGAAGAATGAATATGAGGATGATGGTCATACCCATACTGCTAAAGCAGATGATGATGTTATGTTATGGTTTACCTATTCACCATAGTAGAAGAAGTAGTGGTAGTAGTACGAGGAGTAAGTAATGCTAAGTATTCTACTTCTTTTACAGGTAGGTATGTGGTACTTTTACGAATACGAACACCACTACAACACGGTCTCACTCCTTCCTCGTGTGTAGCACTTTAGCATGCCATGTATTTTACTTGTCTGCATGTTGTTCTCTAATGGTCTGCTCATACAATTCTTCTCTTGTAGTATGTATGTGATGTTTAAGGTGTAGTACTTTACTAACTATAAGGGCGAGTCGAGTGAGTAATACTTTAGTATAGTGTGGGTTTGAGAGTTTGAGTCTCAATTCAACATTCAACTTACAGCAGTACATTTGAAATCCTTGTATGCATGAACATATACACAGAAAAATATCTTTACTTATTGTTACTAGTAGGAACATGCATATATACTGCTAGTAATCTTCGTACTAATAGTATGTGTAGTAAACGTTGTCTTTACAGTACTAAAACTGATATTACTAGAGATATAGTCAAATAGTAATATTATGTGTGTGTGGTATCACTGAAGAAGAAAATTCTGTAGTGGTATAGTACCTACATACTTTAAACTGACTGAGAGAGGGTTTTATATTTATTATACATTACCTGTTGTAGTATAAAGTGTATTATGAAGTGAAGTTCACATTTAAAGTTTAGGGTAGGCCAGGCCAAGCGGTTTATTCGAGACAGGTAACTTTGTAAAGAGTACCTACAACTTATTACCATCTAAATACTGCAGACCAACGTGAGTTCTATAGTTTAGATACACGGATAATAATATTAGTCAGCATAAAGTAGTTTTAGTAGCCGTACTATACCTTATATACTAACATATTTTGTGTGTAGGGCATGCAGACGAAAAGATGCATTACCGAAGAGTTCTATATACTATTACTGTTCGTTGTATTAAATTGTGTGTGTACACATAGGGCTAGACTTATAAGTACTATGAGAGAAGAAGGATTTGAACGAAATACACATAGGGACTCACCTGTATTACCTGTACTTATGTTTGTGTATGATGCGCGTAGTATCTTCGTTGTACGTTGAGAAAAAGCAATAGACGAAGATGATGTTGGCGAAGAAAAGCAAGAATCTCTTTACACATAGGTAATGCTAACTGGTAAGTATAAAAAGGTGTCCGTCCGGTCATGAACCATGCATCTAACAAGATTCTTATATAGTTTACTACATGTCTCTATGAAGAAATGATATCTCTATACCTACACACTTACAATACAACACAGGCATTTCAAACAATTTTCATTGCAGCACAACAAGAACTCTGAAGATACTACTACGATGCCCTGTTTTGTAGTATAAATGACTCCAGGCTATTTCAAATACTAATAATAATACTCCTATATAAGCCTTCCTCGCTCTAGCACATATCATAACATTATTAATACATTAATAATGCTTAGGCAGCTATAAAATGCTATGTAACTACTTTGAACCATACGAGTAAGTAGTAATTTAATAATATAGCAAAGTTATTAAAGTATGTGCACTTTACTGTACACTAGACCTTGTTAGATAAAGGCTATAGAGTCATTTTACTAGTTTGTACTAACAGTGGAACCAACAACACATATTGCGTACAGTGCAAATAGACCATACCAGAAAACTACAAATTCAATCAGTATATAGTGTGTGCAGAGTGTAATGTACACAAAGCAACGCAATACACAACATGATGATGAGTAATGAGTCTACTATATAATACTACTTATAAAACGCCGATGATAATCATGAACCATTTTTCTTAGCAACCATCTCTCTCTCTCGTAATCTCATCACATACCTTACGTTCAGTGCATATCTGTAACTTTAACAATAGACCTGTAGCTCTATTCGTGATGGTGTTACCACTCGCGCGGTATGATTTTATAGAACTTCTTATTAGATAAGAGAATCATCCTTAATTCATTTCTTTCTAATCGATGCGGATTCAAGCGTTGTAATAACAAGCAAATTTACCAAATAAATCCTACTTGATCCCTGATACAGGACATACCAGGTAAACCTAAAATAAAACTATATATGATTTGGCAAAAGTTTCTACATATATATTATAGTGTGTCTAGTTCACAACGACAAGACCATGAAAGACAACGATGAGAAATGATCTGGAGGCAACTACATTACTACATACTTACTTAGTACTTGTAAAATAAGCCTACTAAAACTCAGTACACGATTTTGGCTAAACTCTGTACAGATACAGCAAGACTGTTTGAAGTAGTACATGCTATTACGTACCTTACGCTGTATACAGTGAATATTATTATGTACATACCTAGAATACTACATACAGTACGCAGTGAGCCATTGAAAAGATGCAGATGTGTAAATGTGTGCGATTTGGATACACACAAGGATGAGATGAAATATAATGCAATTTAGCACTGCGAGAAGAAAGATGATAGGCAAAAGAAACAAGACAACATCAACTGAACCGTGAAACGGTACTTTTCGACTTCTTCGTCTACTTCTGTGTACATCCATGTTAAATCCTTATGCATATTGCTATTCTAATGTCTTACCGTTTGTTTGGAGTATAATGCTATCAGTTTAATATGCATGCAACATGCAATGCAGAGTTAGAATGAATTGGATTGAATGATTTCGGCTTTTTCTAATTTCTATTAAGTGTTACTGGTCCGAAAGGTACTGTGATCATTCACCATCAACTTTTAGTATTAGTAATATAGCATAGCGTGTCAGTCAGCATTCTTTTCCAAAGTTGTTCCTTGTTTTCCTTTCTTGGGGATCGATTTCTACTTTTTGAACATACCTATATACAAATACAAGGGAGGGATACAACTGTGTTGATCCTTCTACGGCTTCTACCATGAATGATATGTAAATATTTTCCTATGCTCTACTGTAAACAATATTGAAGAAAATTAAAGGCTGTTTCATTCAAGTACATATACATGCAAACAGAAAACGAGCTTTATACCTAGAGGATACGTATGGGTATTATTTGTATACATGTATTTATGTAGGGCTCTGTTATTCGATCTCGGGTATGTTTTCATGGTTTGTCTTTGTAATAATTGCATTTCCAAGTAGGTATAGTAGGTAAACACAATGATACAAGTATTGTTTAAACGCTGCAGGGTTGTAATTGTAGTTGTAGAATATGCAATGTTAACCAATGGCTATTCTTATAATACCAACTTTAATATATACAGCAGTACAATGTAATTGCCAGAGTATAACACATATTATAATGTGAGTGAGTGTATCACTAAACGGAGTGGCCTTCCGCGTGTAGTGCATTAAACCGTAACCGACTGGTAGGTTTGGTTTAGTAGTGTGGAGTAAATAACAGGCTGGTTGTAAACTTGTAAATAGTAAATGGACTGGATTCACATTTCACATCTAGGTAAAATCGGTCCGTCAAGAAGCACCATATATTCTGTTGCTGGCTGGCGAGAGTGAGACGAGTTTTGTATGGTATTTGGCTCAAACAATTACGGGAGTAGAGTAGAGTAGACATTTCTGTGCATATAGTATGAGACTAGGCAGGGCAATGTAATGTAGCAGGAAAAGTTGTAGTTGATTTGAATGAGTTATTTTAGAAAAGGGTTGATAATGTGAAATCAAACAGAAACGGTTATTAAATAAACGCTTTTTGTGACACACCAATGCTTTATTATTGTCATTATGCTATTATGGATGCAAAACTTACAATCAATACAATTAGACCGCATACCTGTTTAGTAATCTGTAACTGTGAAATTACGACAGAAAATTTGTATAAAATACAGATACCTAAATACTGTAAAAAACAAAAAGCAGAATTGTGTGTTCGTGTATGTGAAAATTCGCATGTAGGAAATGAATTGACAAGCTAATGATGCAAAAACAAAACTCACTAACTGTTAACGTTAATAAAGAGAAATACCAATGTAGCTCAACATCCGCAGGCAAAGCCCTAAAAACTTATTTCTTTTTACCTGCATATGTAGCAATATTTTGCCAACTGTCATATCAACTGCGGGTTTAATAACTGCCTTATAATCAGACGTAAACAGCAGTATATTAGTGTATTACATAGTCATTGTACACGATGAGTATTAGTGGAGTGTACGATGCATGGAAGATTCAGACAGGAAACTAGGCTTCTACAGAATACTCATTCTGTCTCATGCGTCTCATTCCATACTCCCATAGCGTATACAACAGTTGAATTTTGACTGTTGAGTACATGTACGACAACATATTGATGCTTAATGTAGTAGAAGGAGGAATGTATTGGCGTATATGACGTGACATGCCTAAAGAAACATAATTACAACAATTTATACAGTTAAAGTCTATAAAAGATTTCGGATGCTTTTGTAGTAATAAGTGTGACGAAGAGATGAGAATGAACGAGTAGATGTAATGTAACGTTATGTCTGACTAAGCAAAGGAAGGGAGGGTCTTCACATTCTTCGTATGTTCGTCTGTTGACTGATGCAGCCTGCAAAAATCTCACTATGCTATGAACATTTGCGAGTCACAAATTGTGACACAACAAAATATTATGACGCATACAATACAACTAAATCATATGATGTATCTGCCTAATATATATTACACACTACACTACTATGGTTGTTTTGATGAATATATATGTTCATAAGAATAATGTACTTAGTTTTAGGACCAGTAAGGTAAGTACAATATTTACATATATGCAACTATTCGGTTAAGTTATTTTAGCATCAATTACATTCAGAAGGAACATGACCAATCACTAAATAAAATGTTGACTCGGTTTGCAGTAGCCAAAGATTTATGTCTTTGTAATGTGACTTCTCTAGATTATATCTTTCTATCAGACATAATATTATAAAGAACTAGCTATGAATAGTACTTATACTGTTTTTATTAGTATGCATTTAAAGGCTAACTACATGATTTTGAATGCAGAATTATTATCTGATTTTTATTAAACGCAGAATTATTTGATTTTTTTCTGAGAGTATCACGGTTTCAAAAGATGGCAATATGTATTTTATCGCAAAGTACTAGAATCAGATACATTAAAAATTAGTTTGAAGGGCTACAATAACTTAATCAGAATCTCTCGTTTACAAACCACTATATCAGACCATTATTATGAGTATTATCTGTACAAGTGTATACGTATTTTACAAATCACAAATTAATTAATTTTCTACTTGGTAACTCTATTTGGTAACTTCATGAAAGTTAGTTCTCGACACAATTTTAATAGTGAAATATTTTAAATGTGTCCAAGCTTCTTCAGATACAAAAAATAAAAATGGAAGACTGGAAAATATCATATTGCTTTCACTTAATTATAAGTTATTCGCGCATGCATATAAAAATTAATTAAGATTGATATTTTTAACTAGGCCAAGAGCGTTAGATAACCCTTCTTGAGAATTTAAATCGTGCAACATCACAGATACAGATGGGGTGGAAGAGAAACTGCTGCTCGCTAGGCTACTACTATTACTACTGCAGTCTGAGCCTTCAGTTTCCAACACTTTGTTTGAGACTGTCATGCTTCCAGTTTTCTTTTTCCGTACCGGCGAATAACTTCCCACAGTTGGGAGAATAAAGTACTGAAGTGTTTCAGCTTCTGTAAGATTTGGATGCGCAGTACTTTTATGGTATTTAAATTGATTATTTGAGCTGCATTTAAAGTCGCAAATTTTACAGCAGTAAGATGCTTCAGGCGGATCACTCTTCCTCCTTTTCTTCCTATATCTCTTTCTCTTCTTCGTTTTCAAATCTTTTCCACAACTAGATGTGTCAGACCCTCCATTGTCACTTTTTGTCACTGTGGAAGCAGTACCGGATGCAGTCTGGCTTTCATTTTGTACCTTTCTTCTTTCTTGTTGAGCTTCAAAAACCAACTCTAAAAATGGAAACACAAAAACACATCAATTTACTTGTTGCTCCTTTACGTAACATTCAAGTAACAAATGATCAACATAAAGTAATATTCACTGTAGTACTGTAGGTATAAGTTTAAAGGGTGAATGGAGAAGTGGTAAATTACCTCTCCTCTCGAATCGGGCAATTTGATTTTTCCATTGGACAGCGTTTTTAGCAATATTGTTTACTCTGCTGTTTTGAGGTCGACCATATTTAAATTGCATTTCATACGAATCCATTAACTTTGGAAGAGGTGGACCTTTATAAGGATATAAAGAAGAACTAACAATAGCATAATCCGCAGTTTCCGCAGGTAAATAATCGTTTTCAGTCTTTTGTGTTTCAATTGTATTCGCTTGAGTATTATTAATATTAGTCTCCGCTTGTTTCCCAGGTTCATCAGATAGGATTATTGTCAGTGCACTAGAAAACCCTTGGTCTCTTAACTTAGTTTCATCTTTGTGGGCTATTAATTCGTGATTGATACTATCAATTAACTTCACAAAACCCTTTTTACAAATCGGGCAAATAAAATGAGATTCCGCATAGTGACGAATTCGATGGATAATGTATAAACTTCTTTTCCGAAAATGAGTAGTAGGATAACATCGATGACAAATCATTGGTTGCCCTTCTAATTTTTGAAACATATCGACATCGTCTTCAAATAAATCAACCACGTCTGACTCATTACTATCATATTCATCATCCGGTTCATTATCATCCTCGCAAATATCCTCAGTCGTCTGAACCGTTGGGATTGCCTGAAATTCCAAAGATATAAAATGAGACAGAATACAATTGATGCTTTCGGGCCAGTGGGTTACATAACATATACAGAGACAAGACATAATATACTTCTAATTTAGTTTTAGAATGTTGAACAAAGAACAAATAATAATTTTTTCTGTGAAACTAAATGCAAAAGTAACAATTATATACAAAATTAATACCTCGCGTCCGAACATTTGATCAAGAACTGTCATTTCTTCATTTTTCTCTTTATCCAACAATAAATGTTCTCCACCTTCAAAGTCCACATAACCTTGTGCTTCTTTAAATCTTTCAAAGTCCACATAAGCTGGCGTTTCTTTAAATCTTTCATCGATTTGAAATCGCTCATTGAAATTCCATTTGGATTTTAATTCTAATAGCTTCTGCCCTGATTCACCCTGGAATTGACCTTCCACAGAAAAGTCTGTGTTGCCGTCTTCCTCATCATCTTCGGATAGTATCATTACTTCTTCCGATTGTTCAACATCTGGAAGTTGTAATGGCTGTTCCATTTTTTGACCTGTGGTAGATAAATAAATAAATAAATTAGATGAATAAATTAGAATTGATGTGAATCGATATTAGATTAGATTATTATTAGATATTAAATTTCTTACGTCTCTACAAATCTTTCATGCAATGCAACAACAGTAGAATTTTTAGCCAATTAAATTATAAGAAAAGATGTTATTAATAACTATATTATATTACCATACCTGGGTGTTTTATAGCTTTTTGTAGTGAAAAATCAGAAAAGTTGAAATTGTAAACAAATGCGGTTGTGCCATAATTTCCTCTCAGCGAACCAAAAAGTACCGAGGTTAATGTGGCACATCTGTAACTGTGATAGTTAAAAATATGATATTAGTACCAATCGATTCATTACAAATCAAAGATCGAATGTTTGTAATAATAACTTTTTTGCTGTTTTTCTTCGTAATTTAATTAAATGTTTATTATAAAATTTCTTTGGGCAAATATTTGAATCCGGTTTTTGCCGCCCGAACAGGCAGCATTTAACAAATAAACCTGTATTCTGTTTTATGCTCATTCATTCGTCTAGTCTCTAGTCTGATATAAATAAACGCTTTACTTACTAAGTAGCATCAGATAATTTATAGTATAGGAATTGGTGTGATGTCCGTCTGTCCAAAGTAGTGTTGAGAATGCAATGAATCGATTTAGTAATTTTTGGTGTTATATTGAATTTAAAATAGTGCTTTCAAAAATTCAGATTAGATATTTTAATTTTACTGACGGTACTTAATTATACTTTTAATAATTAAACAGTTTATTTTATTATTACTATTACAGTTTCTTCCGTAAAATCTACAGTCAATAATTCATACACATTGTCAATTTCAACTGCTAATGATTTATTGCTAATACATTGACTTTAATGGACAACAATTGACAATGACAACGACGTTCATGTGACTTAGTCTTAGCCGTATCAAAAACATGCTAACTTATCACTATACATTTCGCCATCGTTATTTATAAGTAATCATAATATTATGCGTTGTACTAATATGTTAAAATTTCACATTTTCCAACAAATAACTTCTCAGGACACGTAGGAGTAAGATACTGTTCAAAAGACTTAAGGGTCTCCTATAAAAGACGTCGTCTAAAAATAGATTTTTGGCCCCCCCCCCCGCCTTAATCGTCCAATTTGGCACTTTTGTGCACACCTTTAAGGCTAGGCAACAGAAAATGAATAAGCTGGGATTTTCTACTCCGTCACCTTAACCATAACTCGATTAAACTTATGTCAATATTGATGTATGAGGGCTTAAAATGAAGATTATGTATCCAGGAGGGTCTGAAGGAATCAAGAGCATTGGTAGAATTTAGAATTAGAACATGTCCAAAATTGCACATTTAAAAAAAATAAAACAATTTTTTGGCGGAATGTGTTTGGAAATTAATTGCGAACAATCCAAGCACCCTTTTTAAAAATGGGCTTTGTTTTGACCCTGAATGATGTGTAAAGGATTTGAAATTTTTTTGGAACTCGAAGAGGAAAATTTGAAAAAAGTATAGTCGACAGCACAAGAGAATGACAGTGTAGAAATATCACGTGCACTTGGTTTACTTACACACTATAATAATTATATCCAACACACAGTGCAGCACACTGTTTATGCTCATTCGTACATATTTTCGTTGATTTTATTAGTGTACATTTTTGGCAGCAACGGCAACTGTTGAACTGTTGCCTACACTTAACATTGATGATCCTCTTTGGGTGGTACACCCACCTCCCCCTACCTGGACGACGTCTTTTACGAACGACCTCTAAGGAACCAAGTTGATATTGAGCTAAAGCTAAGGGCTAACGGCAGCCTTTTATTTTATCCTAAACAAACTACCGCCAACCAAAAGTACCCATATATCGAAAAGATGCATTATTGTCCGTCTCGTATTTAATAAACATAAAAGTTTCAAAGTCATCATTGCATAGAGATAGAACACAGAACAGAGAACAGTATAACTTGCACAGGCAGGCCGAATACAGACAAGAAGCAAATAGCAAGCGTTACTTTTAAGCGGAGCCTTTATAACGAATTTATAAAGAGAAGGAGAGAATTAGAAGATGAGGTAGAAGAATATACTTTACTTTACGCTATACGGACATTATTGGGACATTCACAAACTTGACTCACTCGCAATCGGCATTGGTATAAAATACACGAAGAAAACTTGTGTGTAGTACTACAGCGGCAGCCAACTTATAATATTGGATTCACGGGAACGGGTGATGAAATTAGTGTTAAGGGAGAATCGGTCCCCACGCTTCGGAAACACCGCCTGGGACACATCCTCTTTTATCGTTGATTGGTGAGAGAAGCGATTCGAACCGATTGGTGTTCCAGCATTGGTTAGTTGTTGGCGCGCCGAAATCCCACCGCTCGTCTTTGTAACGTCCACATCCCAACAGTAACTCAGAGTGGCGTCATCAAGTCAGCAAACCCAAACAAATTTTACCGAGCTCAATAAAAGTTTTGTAAATCATGGTAAGTTTCTAACACAAATTTTGAGTAATTTTGATTTTACTTAGTATCATTCGAAAGAGGACAATTTGGTGCATCGGCTGGCCAAGTTTCAGCTTGCTGCGATGAAATTAAAGTGGTTTTTTGACGATTTTTATTTTATAGGCTGGAGGAAAAGCAGGAAAGGATTCGGGCAAAGCGAAGGCTAAAGCCGTATCACGATCAGCGAGAGCCGGGTTACAGGTCAGTATTTTAGCTCATTCACTGATAAAAAATTAATTTTTGGAAAAAGCTTGATGGATTAAAAAAAGATAATATTTTCTCTTGTAGTTCCCCGTGGGAAGAATCCATCGACACCTAAAGAATCGTACAACTAGCCATGGACGTGTTGGAGCAACGGCTGCGGTCTATTCTGCAGCTATTTTGGAGTATTTGACAGCCGAAGTAAGTTTAATTAATGTCACTTTTTATTGCAGTTAAATTCGTCTTGCAAGAACTTAAAGGGTTCATGATTGATAAAAGCGTTGATCTTGATTGTTGTTAATCGGAGACTAATAGTGTTTCTCTAATAGTTCCTTTAATCATTGACTCATTAAAGTATAACTTAGTGATCCTGCAATTGGACAAAATTAGATTACAGCGAATTGTTTTTATGGGATTTTACAAGTTGTTGGGAGATTGTAAGTTCCTTACAGTTATTGTTGAACTCGTCGAAGTGTAGTACAGCTGTCACGACCGGAAGTTAACGATAGATACGAACTTACATAACTTGTTATAGGATTATCATTGACCGTTTGATTTGCATGTGGAGGGGTGAACAGTTATGGTGATATTATCATTATGTAATGAAAACTTTATAAATATGGTCCAAACAAGTTTAATTAGGACTTGCAAGTCGTTTCAAACATTTTCAGGAGTGTTCGTAAAGTTTTTGCCTTATAAGTACCCGTTGTATAGCGTATGTATGTAAAGTAAGTTTGGCGTACCTACTTACATAGGTTATTTCATATGAATTTCATGAAAAGTGTATTATTGCAGTTATAACTTTTACTACTCCTCTGAATACATTTAAATTGATCATTTTGATTTTGTAAGACCGTTATAGGGAAATAATGTTTTGGTATTATGTGTAGATTGTCAGGTGATATGCGTTTAGCATTAGATTTACTAATGTGTCATGCGATTACAGTTATGAATATGCATTAATAATGTAATTTTATGATTGTTAGGTGCTCGAGTTAGCTGGTAATGCTTCTAAGGACTTAAAAGTGAAGCGTATTACTCCTCGTCATTTACAGCTGGCTATTCGTGGAGACGAAGAATTGGATTCTCTCATTAAAGCTACCATTGCAGGAGGAGGTATGTAAAAGTCTCAGATATTTATGCATATTTCCTTTTTCATTGAAATGAATTTAATTACCATGAATCTAATAACATCGTACTTTTCTTTCTAGGTGTTATTCCTCACATTCACAAGTCGCTTATTGGTAAGAAGGGGACTCAGAAACCTGCGTAAGCTTCTAGACTGCCTTTTGTTATAAGTGTGTATTGTAGTTGTATGCAATAAAGCACAGTACTCAACATTTCTCTTAATTCTTGTAAAACTATTCCATTTTTTCGTAAATTGAGATTTTGGATTTATATAAAGAATCAATGTTGATCTCCAAATCTTTGGGCAATTAATTCTTTTATCTGTTATGATAATATCAAATTAAGATAAGTATTAAAGGAGTTTTTAATTAATTATTATAAAATTCTGTTTTAAAATGGTTCACTCGATTTGTTTTCTACGATTATAATATTTATATAACTAATTGTGTTCACAGCATTTGGCAAGGTCAGAGTTGACCCCTCCGAGTGGGAGTAATTATTATATAAATATGTATATATATATTAATATCAGTTGAAATTGTAGACACTAACTCACAGCACTGATAACGTTTTCTATTGAAACATGGTTAATTCGATTATTAATACATAATTACTAATAATTATTATAGCTAGATAGTCGTATAGTTATTATAACAAAGAGAAATGTTGAAAATACGAAAGTACACCATTACCATACCTTTAAAACATGGCATGGAAAAGTTTTTTATAAAATGTTCTGTTACTGCATTAATCTCTATATAGTAGTTTTTAGGAAAAAAACCTTCAGGTTAATATCTTGATTTCAGAAAAAAATAATCCCTAATTGTTTGCATAAATCACATCGTAAAACAAATTACGAGAAATTGTTTGATAAGAAAGATTCTGAATCTACTGAATAAAAGTATATAACTTTTGTCTTTATACTGAATCAGCATGAAGTTTTCTTTACAAAGTGCTTGGTTATTGGTACACGGAGTACGGAATACAAAGCCAATTTATTTTTCGTTGCAAATAACAGTAGCATAATATTTAATGTCATTTTAATCGTTCTATGTCATTACGACCATCTGGCCACCCAATGTTCGCAGTTACATACATCTTGTAGTCTTGTTCGTAACCGTGTTTGAAAATAAGCATGGTCGCTTTAGCATCCGCCGAAGCAGTGTGAATACTGTTATGAATATCTTTTTTGAAATAATGGTGAAATATTGAGCGTAAACTGTGTGGTTGTCTCACGAGAGCCCCTTTGTTGTTTTCCTGCATAAAAATAAAGAACTGTTTCATACCTATTTTGGCAGGGAACTTTGTTACAAATATTATTAATTTCACAATTTCGGGAGAATTACCTGGGCAGTATAATACACGGATTGGAGGTCGAAAACATCATATTCAGCAATATTTAATCCTAAGGACGAAAAGTCTTTTCCTCCACAAATGACAACAACCAATTTATCCTTCAATATAGCTTTAACTTCTTCCTGGATTGTTTCAAATGGTTTTCCATCTACAAAACTATCTTCGGAAAATCCATTTATAGATTTCTGAAACACATTTATTTTGAAAGAGCCAGGAGCATGATACACTTTTCCTTCATATAATTTCTTCCCTTTGTACGACCAAATTGCAACAGTTCCAGCTCGTTCGTGTACAAGTCTTTCTTTACGTTCTGGTTGAACTAGGACAAGTGCTGAAGCAACTTCCTCTTTCTTCAAGGGACGTTCCACAAGGGGTACAGTTGATTTAGGTTCCTTTAAAGTTACCCATTCACAGTCAAGACTTACAATTTGATCTTCTTCGTATTGTTTCCACCAAAACAAATTTGTCCGGTTACCAAAATCTTTCTTGGTCTCTATTTTTGCTTTCGGTGATAGAGGTTCTGGAATAAGTTTTTCTACTTCTTCTTCTTCAATTTTCTTTACTTCTTTTTCGAGAAAATTGTCCACTAAATCAACCAGCTTGCGCGTTATTACTAAAACTATCACAGTAAGAAAGAATAACGAGACTTTTTCCACTGTTGTTGCGTTGCTTGCCCAGTCAACAATTGCATTCTATATACAAAACGTAAAACAAAATGAATTAATTACCAATCTGTGCATTTCAAGAACTTTAAAAAAGTAAATTCAGATTACGGAAAAGTTTTATACAATCCGATACTGATTATTTGGTTTTTACTGTTGCGTATTTCAGCAGCATGTTGTTCGGTGGTTGCAAAAATGTGAAAACTGAATAGACTTGAAATAGTCAACTGTAGACTTTAGAGTATTGTTAACTTGCATGGCACAAATACAAATGCAATTAATTACACCGGCTCATTTCTATTTCCGGTCTTTCGTATATAAATATCCGTATATCTATGTCGAGCGTGTCTTTAGACGAAGAGCTAAAGCTGTCCTGTTTTATACGAGACATCGTGGTTTTGTTTACCCTGTTTCTAAACCAATTGCAATCCCATAGTATTCATCCAGCCTTTTACAACAGTGAACCGCAGTGTGCGTATAACACATCCATACACATTCGGACGGAGAGAGACGGGTACATAATAATATGCAATGATAATGCAATGCAATGTAACAATCTCCTCGTCTTAATTTGACTATACCGAAACTGAAACCTTACATCTGTGTGTGTACAAAATACAAAGTATATACATGTACCATGTAACTTTGTACGTACACCATCCGCTGTAAATCTCTGCGTGTAAATGCCTATAACAGTGGAGTATTAAAGGCTGAATGAAGCTGACTTAGAAACAAGACGAGAAATAAAGCTCTAGAGTTTTGTCGGTGCTTTACTTACATATTTAGCTACACAAATGTTGTTCAGCATAGCACCAACTTTTATACAAAAGTAAACCAAGTCACACTTACACTCAAACAAGCGCCGAATGCTTTTATGCTGTGGTAAATTCGTACAGTAGTTTTAGTACATTGTTGCAAATAATATCTGTGTACTACTGATGATGCTTATCTAACGCATTACTAACTTGTAGTGTACTTTTTTTAATAAGGTGTGCGTACACAATACGAATACGACGATATGTATATTGATATAGCTGATCTGATAAAGACTGTCGAAAAGTGCATGGGATATTTCCCACTTCTTCGGAACAAAAGAGAAAGAGATCTATGAGAAAGGAAGGATCGGAAAGAATTATAGGATGCTTAAATTCTAATATTACATGATAAGTGAAATGCAATACATCCATATTTGTTATAATTTATTATTATGTAATCAAATCCTACATAGGGGGGACTAATCATTTTATTCATTTTTTTACGAACAAAATAATCACTGTCATATACAGAAATATGATAGCCATTTCTGACTCAGTATTACAAAAATTAAGGTTAATGATTATAAATTAACAATTAAACACATTTAACTTAAACAAGAAATGGATATAAATTCATATAGTTTTAGGAGGATAAAGATGATTATTTAGGATTTGGATAGTTCCTTTGATTGCTTTACTTTTGTAGCTCTTCCAAAACATTTTTGCAATCAACAGATTATTAGTATGCTCACAAATTGCACGCAATTCGTCTCAAATGACAAGAAATTCAGATCAGATCTGCAATATATCCGCCATCCCATTATGTCATTCGATTAAAAAACTTTAACAACTATGTACACTAACCTTAATTCACCTTTAGTTATCTATGCGATTTGCGACTTGCCTATTTGCGAGCTTTTTATTGTTTTCATTCAGCAGTCGAATTGATGGCATTTTATTTAAAAGCTGAAGCTAAACTTTCGTTCTGATTTTGATGAATCTGACCTTTGTTTAAATAAAATCATATAAAAGTGAAAACATGTTACGGTTAGTTTAGTTTCAAGGTTAAATGGATATGAACAAAGTATGATTATTACAAGACTACTGAAATAATGATTTAGGCGAAAAATGTTATAAATTGTAAACAAAGTAACATCATTATTTTATTTTATTAATTTATAAATCAGTCGCTGAAAATTACAATGTTCAATTAAACGTAAGGAAATGACAAATATTCGCATTTCGAAATAAATATTCACAACAATGATTCATGGTTCTTAACTTAATTACATACCTTGAATGACCTTCATTAGGAAAATGGTGTATTTGCTAATTTTTATAATTAATTCACATATCTACAGGATTTAATGTAAAAGATTTTTAATAGAGTCCTGCCAATGGATTCGGTTTCTTTAGGCAGTTTCTATCTATCGTATTGGTCTAATCTACCAGGGGGAAAGGATTAGGGGTTCCACATGACAAACAATTAGAATCATTCGCAGTGTTATTTACGTAACAAGCTCCACAATCCCAACTGCCAGCAGATTTTTTAAACAGTTCCGACAGTGGCTTCTGTTCTAATACGGGTTGTACTACCACATCGGTCTTTTCTTTTTGGGGTGAGGACTCTCCTTGGGTTGCCAGAAATGCAATCATGCGTTCCATAGTAGCTTTAAACTCCGCACACTGGTTAAAAATATGCAAAGATATTAAAAATTGTACATATTCTCTTTACTTCATGAACTTGATATTTAATATGAATGTATGTACCTTATCTTCCTGTCCAAACCGACAAGTGAAAATTTCCAATTTTCCGTCGCCATCTCCTTCCGCAAAATCCATTGCGGTCCATTTCAAAACCTTAGGACTGCCTTGATGATTCTCTATGACTAAATCTTTGTTGATTCTATGATTGCAAGCTAATTTGTAAACCCGCTCCCGCCACATCACAACTCGGATTTTGCGATCATCATCTTTGTCTTGCAAAATCATGATGTTTCCAACACCTCGTTCTTTCCATTCCTTTGTCTCTGTAACAAATCGATAGATTTTTGCTCGATGTTCAAACAGCACATTTTCATTTTCGTTTCCTTTTTTCACTTCTACGAGCGGTGGCAACGGAATTACTGGCTGGAACTCGGCAGTAGGTACAAAGTCATCCGCTACTTCATCCCCTTCAACTCGCTCTTTGGCATCACCGGTAGCTGATCCAGATGCCATTACATTTCCAAACACCTGCTTTTTTTGTCCTTCGAAAGAGTTCTTTCCACCTGTAAAAGCTGTAGAAACTCCACTGCTTGCCAAATCCCCGAAAGAAATTGCGGTGGCAGCCTTCAGTTCAATATTAGAAAAAGGATTTTCAGTTACTTCTGATTTTTTATCAACACTAGGTTCCAGAGGTTTGAATGTCGGAGCAGCAAATTGGAAATTAAATGCCTGTAAATATTTGTTTAAAAATTAGAAAAACATTAAACCGTAACCGTTTAATAAATCTTCACTTATTATTAGTTATTTTAAGAACATTGAACAGAGAGATGTGATAGATAGAGGAGAAACTTAGATTCCTTTTTTAAAACCCTCGGTAATTGTGGGCTTAGACCTACGGTTTTGCCATCACTGATTCAAATTTTTCAAATATTGGTTTAAATCAAGGTGTGTGTATACTCTGCATATAAGACTCATATTATTAGCATGATTAGCTCATTAGCTGCAAGGCCAAATGTACAGTTTACACACTTTGTTTTAAGTGCAAACCCAGCACAACCAACACAACAGTGAAGTTATAACTCACGCTTGTGGTTATAACTTCCTTGTGGTCTTCATGTTATAATGCATCTCGCATGTAAAGCTATACACGGTGACGCAAACGTCCCACCGTAGGTCTATCTGGGCTCAAGAATATACCCATTTTCACACGTAGCCTGCATCTCTCCTCTATATTAGGTGGCAAAATACATTGCTTGACATCTCTCTGACATTGAATTTTTAACTTACATTGTTACTGTTTCCCAATCCCATCCCTACGTTACGTTGCTCAGAAGGTGTCGATACGCTCATTACATTTGAAAACGAGGAACTAGGGACAGTTGGAACTTTTTCAGTGCTTGAGACAACATAATTTTCAGGAAATAAAGTTTTGCCTTTGGCTTCTTTCTTTCCGACTGGGGTGGTGGCAGAATCTAATATCGGCGTGGTAGCAGAGTCTAATGGCGGGGTGGTTGTAGAATCTGATGGTTGGGTGGTTGTAGAATCTAATGGCGGGGTGATAGCAGAATCTAATGACAATGTGTTCGCAGAATCTAATGGCGTGGTGATATCAGAATCTAATGGCGGGATGGTAGCAGATGCTAACTTTGTTTCGGTGTCAGTGAATAATGTTGGTGCTGAAGAAAAGGCTAAAACTGGGGTGGTAGAGGATACTGTCGGGGTGGTGACAGAGGTGAATGTCGGAGTTGTGGCAAAGGTGAATGTTGGTCTTGCTGGTACAGTGACATCGGCGAATGTTGAGGCGGCGGCAAAGGCAAATGTCGAGGTAGTGATAGGGGCAAATGCCGGAGTGATTCCCGAGGTTTTTGTTTTTGTCTCAGTACTTCCAATCATGATGGGAGGTTGTGCCACTAATGGCTGCCCGACAGTAATGTTTGAATCTTTTTCTGCTTCGGTTTTTACAGCGTTCACAGGATTCACAGTAAATGAAACAAATGTAGCTGCCGACGATAGGGGATTTGGAAAGAAAGATTGACCTAGAGAAACTGTAGGTAGCACTGGTTGAGGCTGTGACCATAATTTATCAGATAAACTGGAATTTACAGGCATTGAGGCTTGTAAAGGGGCTTGAGGGTAAAAACTTTCGAATGGTTGAGCACCCAGGGAACTTATCGAAGGTACGAACTGATTTTGACTTTGAAGACCCCCTGAAAGAGAGGTTTCGCTAGGAAGCTGTGGGACTCCACTTGACATACCGTCCTTAGGTGGTTCTACCGCACTGGTTTTTTCCACTTGGGGCAAAGGATTAGGAGTTCCACATGACAAACATTTAGAATCTTTCGCAGTGTTATTTACGTAACAAGCTCCACAATCCCAACTGCCTGCAGATTTTTTAAACAGTTCCGACAATGGCTTCTGTTCGATTTTGGGTTGTTCTAACACTTTTGTATTTTCTTTTTGAGGGGAGGACTCTCCTTGGGTTGCCAGAAATGCAACCATACGTTCCATGGTAGCTTTAAATTCTGCACACTAGTTAAAAAAATTAAAACATTAAAACTTAGACATTTTATTTATTTCGTGAATACGGCATTTATTTAAAAAATGTATGAACCTTATTTTCCTGTCCAAAACGACAAGTGAAAATTTCCAATTTTCCGTCGCCATCTCCTTCCGCAAAATCCATTGCAGTCCATTTCAAAACCTTAGGACTGCCTTGATGATTCTCTATGACTAAATCTTTGTTGATT
>JABASD010002409.1:0-27077 GCA_019776165.1 Pogonognathellus flavescens
AAAAATATCAATATGTCACTTGTATATAAGTATTTAATTAAGAGTTTTTACACAGGAAGTATGTTAGTAATAATATAGTTTGCTGAGTTAGCTCCAAGTTATTAATACACTAATAAAATTTATGAATTTTTGAAATAGGGAATGAATGACCTTATCGGTATGGATTTGGTTCCTGAACCAAAAATTATTAATGCTGCTCTTCGAGCCTGTCGGCGCGTCAATGATTATGCTTTGACTACCCGTTTTCTGGAGGCCATTAAATTCCGTTGCGAAACTAATAAGGAACTGTACCCTTACATCTTAAAGGTACGTTTAGCCATTTATTCTATTTGTAACGAAATTGCCCTGCTGTTAAAACAGTCACAAAAATGTATATCATTGTTTTACCTTTCACCATTAGGAAATCAGACCAACATTAGACGAATTAGGAGTAAGCACGCCAGAAGAATTGGGATATGACAAACCAGAATTGGCATTGAAGAGCGTCTTCGATATGCACGGTTAAACAGATAACATGTAGTCAACTTAAACATATGTACATAATATATAGTGCTGTAGTTTCAAATGAAAATCAACCTAACCGTGCCCCATTTATTAGAAGTGCAAAGAGATGATTTGCTCTACCGGAACTACTTCTGTCTATAAGTCTATAATATACTATCAGTTTGTTAAAAGTGTACCCAAAATTAAAAGGCAGAAGAAAAATAAAATATGATGTCAAAAATAAACCATTACATTGCATATAATGCACGTGTACTATTTTAAGGATACGGTACAAGAAAGTCATACTAAAAACATTTTATTAGCTTCTTTATGGTATGGTACTTAAAAAATATTACACTAATGTCTAAATGCTGAATACAACGATATAATTTAGGAAAGTAAACGTGTAGTAAGCATCTTATCTACCTTTTCAAAAAGTCTACAAACTAAATAGCTAATTAAGCAGATGAAGGTGGTTGACTAGGTCCGGAGGAAGTGTTTTCCTGATCTTGTTTAGCGGCTTGTTGTCGTGCTTCTACTTCTCGATTTTTCCAGGCCTCAACAATTGTTTGTGGATGTGTAGGTAGAAATCCTACATAACCTGTGTTGTAAAATCATTCATATAATTCATCAAATCATCAATATCTATGTCAAAATGTCATCAGCAATCATGTTCACACTACACACAAGAAGTAGGACAGCTTAGAGCATACCTGCATGTGGACGCAATTTAATATAAAAGTAAGATTAACAGAACGAAATACGTCGTATAGCAATAAAAATGTTGAACTCACCTAATATCTTTGCTACAGGAGTTGAGAATATGGCTCCTTGTCCAATCCAATATCGTGCTCGTTCGATATTTAAGCTAAGCAATTTTTGATTATCTGTGTTTGGCATAGGATCATAAGTGCCCAGCTGCTCGATAGGTTGGTCGTCTCTTTTATCCTTACTCTACAATCAAACATAGCAAGATCAGCAATTAAAATAACATACAATCATAATATGTCGCGACCTATCAACTATTTTCACTTAGGTACTTGAATAAGTGATTTATTGCATAATGAGTTTCATCTAAATCATATAGGTGTTTTAGTATGTCTTTAGACAAATGGTCATTGTCAACTTTTAAAATAGTAATAGTTCTTTGAAATAAAATTTTTTCTTAATATTTAATTTGAACCCGAACTCACGTTTGCTACGACAATGTGAAAAAACGGTCTATTTGCATGTCCATGAAGAGCAAATCGGATAATCTTAGCTACCCCTTCTTTGGCAACCGCTCCTCCTGTACTTGGCAAAGGCATTTCCAATCTAACAAAATAAATAGCAAAATCCAACTTTTATCCGGTACAATAAATATTCATAATTTGACAATAAATTCGGGTGGTTTACCTACAGACAATCCTTTCAGACCGGAACCGGAAGTGAACCAAGTTATCTGGAAACTAAATTTTTGCAGAACTTGAAATTACCCGCTGTTTTGCACTTGAATTGAGCCCGCGTATATCTACAATCTGCGAATGCTTTACGTTGGCCTTTAGTAACCCTGAGAATAAACAAGAATTCGGGGACCATGCTGTAACCTTTTAGCCTTCGTAGATATTTCAAACGCACGAGGACCATTCAACACTGCAAATAAATTCTGAACTGCAACGGGTGTACAAATGCTAGGAGGGAAGGACGAAGGGTTTGCGGGTGAATGTTGACGCAAACGTAGAATGGGAAACGGCTGCGGACGGACGTAGTTTGCGTTACCTAAAGGAAAGCTGATGATTGGATTGCATGTATTTTGCATTGCATATTGAACTGCAAATTGAAGCTGAGAATTTCATGTAATAAATGAGGAGAATAAAGCGACGAGCTTGGAGCAGCTAGCAGCTTTTAGTTACACGAGCTTGACTAAATCCATGTTCTTTTCTTGGCTACACTACTGATGTGTTTTATGCTTTTTATACAGAAAACAGTGCAGAGCTTGAGTAAGTAAAGTGCAAGTACTAAGAAGTGGAGTGAACAACGCAATCTTGAGGCTGTATTAGACTCCACATCGTCGTATTATAGGAAAAACACGTTTGCCCTTGAGTGATCCATGTACTTCTTTTGTGTCCTGAGCGCAGTTTCCAGGTACGTATTTACTTTTAATAATTTTTGGTGAAATTATCTCGTTTTTGACGCAGTCAACTTTTTTGTACGGTGGACTAACTATTAGTGTACTAATCGTAAGTGTTTTATGGTGAAATTGTTATTTGTGTGTCCCAGGTCAATGTCACTAAAATCGCGCGTAAAATACCGGTTTTAGTCAATATAATTTATCATTTATTCTTTCTAATGATGTTATCGTTATTTACCATCATTAGTGCAAATTTTAATGCGATTAATTAATTAAGAATTTGTGTAGGCGAGTTTGTATTTGCAAGATGTCACATTGCAACCTAGAGTTGGATTGAACGCAGTTTACTGTCTTCTTTAGATTTCGTACTTTGGCAGTGGTGGTGGTGGCAGCCACTTTGACTGACAAAGTGACAACAAGAAAGAAAGATGACTGACATAATCGCGAATACTGTTAACTGCTGAATGTACTTTTAGGTACATTATGACATCAAATGACATTGACGGACGTTATTTCAGGCATCATGATGTGTGCCAAAGTTGAACTGTTTGTCACCGTTAAAACATTTCCAATAAACATTTTATATTTTGTTTCTATTCAATCAACATACAAATTGCAAATAATTTTGATTTCGTATTTCTTTATAATTTGCAATTATAAATCTTTAAAGTCTATATAAATAATTATTAATTTTGTAAATGTTAAACTCTGTTAATATTCAATATTGCCATTGCATTTGATGTTTGAAAGAAATCGCCAATGGGTAGTACAAATTGTAATTCTATTGAATGTTGCTATTATGACGTAAGCAATGGGTTTGCATCTTAAATGACTGGTTGATTTGATAATAAATAGTAAATACCAATAATTAGCATTGGTATTTACAATTTATCACATTATTCATTCTTCGTAATTAATCATAATGTGGATTTTACTCTTTCTGCACACTGAATGATCAGATTGCTGATTGTGTATTTTGTAGTCAGTTGGGTGCATTTTGACATGCCAAATGTGGAGTATACGTATACTTGTACAGCTGGCTATTATGTTGTATGTTCATTGAGGGTAGTCCACAATTGTGGCAAGCAGTATTTCAATTGAAAGATTATTAATATGATTTAATCCACAACCAGTTATGATGAATTACTATAATAATGAATGCCTAATCTAAACAAACAAGCTCTTAAGATGACTCATCTATTAGCTATGAATAAGTATCACGTAAATTGTGACAACATTTATTGCGTAATGTTTAAGTTGTTTTCTATAATACAATGTACCGTAGTGCATTTTATTTTTAATGCGTAATATAAACATTAAGTAGTGGTAAAAGGCTGACCTTTATTATTTATTTGTATTACATCATACATGTTTATAACCTATATAACAATAATATTGATAATATTTTCAATTATTATTATTTCTATTCGAACAAGTTTTCGGTAATAGATTTTGTGCTCGTTTTTAATTCGTTAATGGTCAAATCGTTGAGTCATTTTTAAAAATGCCTTGTTAGTTAAAAAAGCTAGCATTTTTCGGCTTAATAGCTAAATTTTTTTATCCAGCCAGGATCTGAAAGATTGTCAGTGTGTTTTGTTTACGATTAGTATTAGTACCTGCATGTTTGTGCAATTTAATTTTGTTGAATCTTGTTTTGGCACAGATAGTGTTACAGTACATAGTATCATTATCCAGTAAGCTTGAAGTCCTAAACCAAATCAATGTGGTTATTTATAATATCAATGCGTTTGAGCGTTGAGAGCTAGATTGAGAAGATTGAATATTATTGGAGTTAGACATTAACCTTTTTGTAGTTTTTTGTAGTAGCTGTGAGTAATCCATAAGCCATAAGCAGCCTATTTTATATTTGTACAACCACACTTTAGTCTAAGCTGGTGGGTTAAGCTAACTAGCTTGTGTAATTGTGTAAACAGAGGTATTTATTTTACTGTAGGAAGAGGAAGGGTTTTATAATCTAATTCAATCGAGAGCGAGAATAATATTTAAGGTCTCATTTGTTGCGGTTAGTAAGCTTGTACTAATCCCTGTTTTTGGGACGAGTTTTTGTGCTGAGAATGATACTTATCATATCATTATCAAGTCAATAGATTAGTCTTGGTGTCTAGTGTCTACTGTCAGTACTGTCTACAACTCACGTAGAAAATAATGATTTAGTCAAATTAATAATTAACTGGTTGGATACTTTATCTAGACATTATTAGGCTGTAGTTTCTACAGGTAGTATCTATCGTCTGCCTATGGTCTATGTCTATAGTCAGTCTATAGTCTATGCTCATCTTTTGTGATACGCTAAAAGTAAGAAAGTGACAATTACTTTAGGAAAAGAAGAGAGGAGACTAGACGGTATTTATGATATCGAACAGAGCAATCTATGTTTTTGATAATCTCGAAAGTCGGGCCTTAGTATAGACTTCTAGACCTGTATAAACAGTTGAATCTTCCTGTATATTATACTTATTATTTGGCGATGAATGTATTTAGAGTTTAGATAACGTTTTTAAAGGACCAAATCAAAAGTCTAAAGTTGTAACGAATGTAAATCTGCATTATTTATGTTAACATAATAGATTGTATTTCTCGTGACTCTTGAAATAGAGTGATAGTGATAAGGTAATGAATGTCAGTTACGACAGTTACAAATTCGTTTCAATGCCCGATAAAAGTAATAATAGGGATTTGTATTATAACATTAGTACGCAATTTTACAAAAACGAATCAATATCCAATGAAGTGACACATGTTTATGTTTGAAAACTTCTTTCTCCAATGGCATTTGTAAATGGCATTTGTTTTTATTTCAACAATTATGCAAGGTTTGATTAATTCCATGTGCCATTTTAAAAGTTTAGGTGCCTTGCAGTTGATTGTTACCTTATCGCCAGCGCCACTATCAGTCATGTATCTTGTTTGTAAGGTCAAGGATATAATAATAATAATGTGCTGTATACATTGCAAAGATGCTGGATCTGTGTATACGGTTGGCTATTGCGATTTTGGCTTTTGACAAGGCTTAGATTTGGCTTGATAGCCAAATAATACATAATTATACTGCTACCTGTGTAGTAGCTGTAGTATTGAAATCTTTTAATATGTTTAAACTACGTATACAAAATATGCATAAGGTTTTTGTATGGTTAAATTCTAGCATGCCATACTCTTGGTAAAGTGTTTCAGTGTCATTACCTTTAATATCTTTCGCTTCATTTTTCATTGTAACGCACAGTGACATTGACCTAAACATAATTTTTGCTGTTGGTATTGACATTTCTCAACAGTGCATTATTATATCGTGTGTTTTCTTTACTTTTCAGATAATCTTGTACATACAAGTGTACATATAGGTAGCAGTTGAACAATTTTTGCAAATTGTGGTGAGAAATGAGCTCCGGAGCGTCGCGAGGAGCCTCTAAGGGAGGCTCCAAAAATAAACCCAACAAATCAGATTCTAAATCAGATAAAATTGATCTCAATCCTAAGATCCAAGTAAGCCACATATAAATGATTTTATTATTAATTGTAATTAGTAATGTATAGTTAACAATGTGTAACATTTTATTATGTTTCATTTTCAGCCTACTGCAGAACAAATGCAGATTGCACGGATAATTGACACACATCGGTCAGAAGAACCAGAATTACAGAAAAAAATTCGGCAGGTAATGGAGATCACAAGATCGACAGAAGATGAAGCTAGTATGGCACTCCACAGTAGGGAATATGACATCGAGCAAGCCATTACACTTCTTACAGAAGGCGGAAGCCAGTCACTTGAATCTGAATGGGCACAAGCTGGTAAAAAACGCAAGCCTAAAACTCCAAGCCAAAAAGCTGATCTCGCTCGGGAGAAGGATGTAAGAATGAATATATTAAAGCATTGTGAAAGGAAATACTTATATACAACTAATGTTTACATTTTTTGGCAGCGAGGTGCTGGTAAAGAGTCCGGAGATCGAGGAGGACGGGAAAGATCAGAGAAACGCGAACGAGATTCAAGGACTGAAAGAATCGATCGTGAGCGGAAAGACTCTGAAGCCGGTGATGGACAGACTTTTAGTAATGAGCCAAGACGAGGCGGTGATAGAGGAGGTCGAGGTGGGCCACGTCGTGGTGGTAGAGGAGGAATTGGTCGGGGTGGACGTATTGATAACAACAAAGAAAACGATGAGGCTAATGGGACACGGGGTTCTTACGGTGCCGGTGGTGGTGGTTACGGGAGGATGGCCAATGGCCCTGGACGAGGAGGACGTGGTGGAGCTGACAGACGAGGCGGTCGAGGAAGTAGAGAGGGTGGTGGTCGCACATTTGCAAATAGAGCGCGGGGCAGGGATGGGGACAGTAGTTATAATACAATCGACGTTTGGGAGAATAGTCAAGCTGATGCACCCGCAGAAGCGACTCCTCTAAAAGTTGGTGAGTATCTTGAACACATAATAGTCATTAATAATCTAATCATCTAGCAATTGTAGCAATAGAACGTAGCAATTAGATTACTAACAGCCAAATAATTAGTAAGATTCTGTATGTAGTTCACTTTATGAATCTTTAAACGAATTATGTATAAACAGATAATTGGGACGAGTTTCCTTCTGCAGAAGACTGGGACAACGAAGAGTACACTGGATCACTCGCAGATACTAAAGTATTCACACCGTCTTCTCAGCCACAAGGAGCTCCACCTTTAACTGATTCTACGAATGGTGTAGGTCCGGGAGGTCCAACCACTAATCATATTGTAAATGCGACGTCGGCAGGTGCAGCGCCGGGCGATGTAAAGATCTCTAGTGGAAATCAAGATTCTGTTGGAGCGGGACCAGGGGTCAATCTGAGCAGCGTTGTTGCAGGACTGAATACGGCTAGTGGGGGTTCCAATGTTGTCTCAGGCCAAAGTATCGACATAAACATGCTTTTACAGAAACCTCAAAGTACAACAGACAATTCAGATGTACTTGTCAGAAGTGCTGGCGCGAATCTACTCGCTACCCTTCAGTCTTCATACACTAATAACCAAGTGCAAGTTGGGCCACCAGGCAATCAGGTCCTTCCTGCACGTCACAAAGTGCAACGACCTCGTGGTCCAGTTTCAAAGGTATGGATCCAAAGAAATTAATTGACTCTTCATTTTTTCAAATCGATACGATAAATGTACCTTCTTAGACATTTTATAAAACTCGTAAACACATTTTCTGTGTAGATTCCCTCGTCCGCGGTAGAGATGCCTGATGACGCAGTAACGACTCTTGATGTACAATTTGGAGGCATGGACTTTGGAACTGATACTTCAATGAGTTTTAATTCGGTGATGCATAGTGGAAAACCTGGTGGTGATTTGCTTTACGGAGGTCCTCCTCCAAAAATGGACACATTCTCGGCAGCTGGAGATAAGGAAGTGGTACAAAGTAAAGTTGCACCTCCTCCATCTCAGTCGCCATTCCAAAGCCAAAGGAATACTGGAGCTTCTTTGGTAGAGCCCTCTAAAGGGTCTACGATTACTCCTAGTATCGACACACACTCACTATCGATGCAGAATCAAAAAAATCAGACTCAACAGCCTTCCTATACAAATGTGAATGCTAGTAACGCTGGTTCTGCGTTCGTTTCCTACGGAAAAGGCGCTCCAGGATTTCCTGCACCTGGTTTTCCACCTGTTACAGCTGTCACTGGCTCGGTTACTTACAATAATTCAAATACTGGAGGTGCTGGTCCCGTCGCTGGTGGTTCGACGTATGGTGCGCAGAACGCTTTGCAAAGTCAGCAACAGCAGCCTTCCGGCTACCATAATATGAGTAATATATCATACAACAGTCAACAACCAGTCGTAAGTGCAACACAAGTCTCACAGGTACAACCTCAACCTGTAATACCATCTGCTACTCAACATCAAAATGTCGGCACTGTTTATGGCGGTTCGTCTGTACCTAATCAAAACCCTTACCACCACGCCAATGCAAATAGCAACTCGGGGTGAGTCTTACCAAATTATTTCTTAATTCCATAAATTTTTAACACATTCACAAATACTAATTTCATGTAACTAATCATTGATTGTTTAAGAATCCTCCGTTTGTATATTTTGCTGCACACTGCCTCGTTTTATGTTTTTATTAATGCGCTTGTTGAAATAGATATGTCAATAGCTCGGGAGGAAATCAATACGGAGGCTACGCACCAAAGATGTCCAGTTCTTTAGCTGCGTCAACAGGGTCAGGAGGGCATTCAAATGCTAAGGACTTAGTAAATGATGGAACGTCGAATGTGACTGTCTCAACACCTTCTTCCGTTTCCAGTGCTCAGTTAGGAACTAATTTGCAAAGTGGTTCAGGTATAAACTTAAAATGTAATTTGAGTTTGAAAATTAGTTTTGTGTAGTTCTCATTGTTTGTAATTGTGAATTATAATTATTGATTTTGTATACAGTGATAACTGCTGCCTCCTCAGCTTCAAATACGAAACTGGCAACGACTGCTAATACAACAAACAATACATCGGGTTCTAAAATGGGTAATACAAGTTTGCCACCGGGCATGGTAATGCAGCCCCAGTACATATTAGGACAAGGAGCCGCTGTTCCAACCTTTTACAGTGTTCAGACTCCATTCTATGGTTTTGACGAGAATGCTGCTGTCCAGTTGCTTCCAAGACTGCCACATCATATGGCTGGCTACTACGATGCTAACGCAGCAAGCGCCAATTATGGTGAGCTTCTATTTTGTATTTATTCGTATTTTGTACGAATGACTACATTTACTTTAATTTGGAAACTTGTATCTAAATTGTGAATAACTGTTTTATTTTATTTTGAAATGTAGGTGCAGGAGCTCAGGCAGGTGTAGCAGCTAGAAATGATGGTGCAGCTTTGCCAGCGGCTTATTCGGCTGGTGCAGATGGGCGATATACACGTTCAGACAGTTCAACCGCTTCGCCTGTGCCTTCGAATCTCGCAGGTGGAAATACGCAGGCAATGTATACTCCTGGACTACCTGGGTATTATTACTTGGGAAATAATGTAGTTCACGGAACACCATTCCCTTATGCTCCACCACACATGTACCAAACAACGCCAATGGCGACAGGTACGAATGCTTCAGGTGCTCCACATGCGGCCACCGCAAATCATCAGTATCCAAATAAAAGTGTTTACGGCGCTCAGTACACGTACGATCAAGGCCAAGGGCCGACAACAGACTTTAGTAAGAATTCCTATACGGGCAGCACAGGGGTTGGCCCTAATTCCAATGCAGGCAAGGGACCGTCTGGAACTACTGCGGGTACTTCTCAATCGACTGACTTGAATACGTCCATGTACGCCAAAGGACACAATATGAACAAAATAAATGTAAGTTCTTAATATTAAATTAAGCCATAATTGTAGATTTTTAATTGGGTCAGCGAATTTTTAATTTTTTTAATTTTAATAATTGACAATTTCGATTATTTTTTAGTCTTACGACAAAGGCTACGGAGCCAATACCAGCGGAGGCTACAATAACTCGATCGGAGCGCAGACAAACGCATTGAACAGTCAATTGGGCGGTGCAGGGATGGGAGCTCCATATGGCGTCTACATTGCACAGCCACCAGTACAGACTCTCGCTATGCATCAAGTCTCTTAATTTCACCTTTCTTTCATTTTATACTTTCAGTTGCATTGTATCTGTCGTAATAAGCTTTGCCAAACCATAATTGTTATTATGTTGTACCTTATGGTGTTCTTAGCTGGTTATTTTGTACTTTGATTTACGCATGTATTTTTATCTTGAAATTCGTAAATTATAAGGCAGCACGATTTGCCAATTGAATGAAATGCTTGTATTTATGTTCTTGTCCTTGCTTTTTTCAATGGTATGTACTATGTACCCATTTAAACATTAAATGTGTTTGTTTTGTAATTTAGAAACGTATATCCTTCATTTTTGTGTAGTTGTATAATATTTCTGACCTTAACATACTACCATCTTTCTATTTCTATGAAAATCTTGACTCTCTCATTCATTACAATGTGTTGTGTTCTGAAACCCTGAAGTACTATTTGTAGTCTTCTAGTTCTAGTAAGGGGTAGAAGAATTTTGCGGTGTTTTTGGTGACAGAAATGAGCAAAACAATGAACGTTGTAAAGCATTCATGCAGTTTTTTATACCTCAACTTTTTTTATTTATTAGGATGGCAGCAACGCGTCTCGTCAAGGCGCAGGACAGCCTAAAGGAAACAAACAACAATATGGCACACCGTACTGGTCAAATTAGACGAGGATCACTTCTACCTACGGAAGCCCCTTAATATAACTCCCCGTAAAATCCACAAACGACTAAGAAAGTTAGGGTCGTAAGAGGTGTTAACATTTAAAATAATAATAATATGGGATTAATTATAAATTGTAATTATTATTCTAGCACATCTATCGTCTATTATCTCTATGATATGATATAAATACACTTGATTGAACGCGTATTATTACCTACCTATAATAATTAATATAATTAACTGATGATTTAGCATATAAACACTTATACACGTAATATAAGATTTTAGAGTTTGTAATTGTACATATATTAATAGATACATACTATTATTATTATGTAACAAGTGGGTGTATTCAATGTCAACGTAA
Organism: Pogonognathellus flavescens; assembly: GCA_019776165.1. NCBI lineage: Eukaryota > Metazoa > Arthropoda > Collembola > Entomobryomorpha > Tomoceridae > Pogonognathellus > Pogonognathellus flavescens. Next base: position 11,220 of record JABASD010002409.1, read on the forward strand.
TGACAATGACGTGCAGAAATGTGAAAATATTAATATACCTACTTAAACAAACAAAGGTAGGATACAATTACATAATACATATTTTAGTGTTTTTGTCTGTTGTAGTGATAATTTTTAGTTTATAGTGTACCTATTATTACTACTACTACAGTTAGATTCGTTCAATCAGTATGTAGGACGATTTCGTACGATGTGCCCTTTCCTTGTCAGTAAATTTTTCATTATGGAGATGAATTCAGTGTACTTTCATAATTAATTCAACTTTATTTTTCTTCATCTCATCCTAACAATTAGTATGCGCACTAAATAATTAATTATTTAATACGAATAACATGTCATATAGGGAAATTACGTTGAAAATTCAGATGCTTTCATAAGAATATTCGTGGTGGGTCTGGTGAAGTGTGTTCGTGTGACAATTACATAATGAACCTCAATATAGTTGCAAATAATTACTAGTTTGCTAGGTATATTCGTTTTTCCTTGAAAGTTTGACTGTAAGTAAATGGACCTAAAAATTGTCACTAAAAGACTTGACGAACGAGAATGATCGAAGTGTAAAGAAAATGTACAGATTTATAAAATACCTACGCTCCACGTGTCGCTAGAAAGTTTGGAAACAAAGATTTGTAGAATATCCTTGGTAAGTTTAGGTGTTGCTAAAAGTAAAACACGAGGAAAATGTATGCTGCATTCACGACACGATGATTTAGTTTTCATGGGTGCTATTCTGCTTGGTATTTTAACGTGAACGAAGTGAACATAGGTGTTATTATGTTGTGTACCTTGTCCCACATTTAAATGCATCATTGAAATTCTAATTCAATCATTTAAGTGAGTGAAGTACGTGATTCAATTTGTCCTGTCTTGTGTTCTATTGTGTAACATTAGGGAAGTATTAAGTGAGAGTGTGACTGTCACTCATCCTAAATGAATTTGGGAAACTTGATTCACATCAAATACAAACCAATGCTTTTCTTATATTTGTTACGTGTTTAGCAAACTTTCCCCAAATACTTTTTAACTACAATTTTCCGGCAAATAGACGAAGAAAGTTGGAATGAAATGAACTATCTATAGATAAATATATTACTGTATCACTCGGAGTGAGTTCATAATTATTTCTGTGCTTAAAAGCACAAAACTTTCAATCATTTCCTTTACTGGACTTGAAGACACATAGCCTAGCATTTACATTCTGTAGTTGTTAACTAACAAAATTGTTTTAGAAAGCAACCACTCTGCAATCCGGTGGTTTCCACTACAAGTGTTGGGAAATGAATTAACGTGTCTTGCAACACCCGGAGATTCGGAAATATCCCATTATGCAAATTAAGAAGTGGAGTACTGGAATCCGAAAGCGTACTATGTATATTTAGTGTCTACTGTGTACTAAAACAGTATTAGTACACTAACTTCGCAGAATATCATTGAATTTTAATATAATTCACTCAAACAGAATTCTAAGAGACAAGTGCAAAGGTGGACTAATTAAAATGATTATCCACAACAGCAGTACATACAAGAAGATTACAAGCCTCAAGATACGTTTATGTTCAATAACAATTGTTGCAGCTCAAATAATTCATATAATCTTAGTTGCCCAGACCCACTTACATACTTCGTATAATAAGTGCACCTACAGTGTATATGAATTTTACTTCAAATGTAAAGCTTTGCCCTGCTATTCGCATCACAACTATGCATTATAGGCACCTTGCATAAAATACAATGGGATATTGTGAAGTGTACAAAGGAAATGTAGCATTAGGAAGCGAGGAAGCGTACATAACTTATAGATGATAGAATTGTTCAAGTCGCATCGATCAGAATTAAAATTTTTGAGATGCCTGCATGAATATTCATTAAGGAGAAACAGAGAGAGAGAGAGACGAGAAATGTTGAGTTGTAGGGGACTAACAACTCGTCATGTTGGACCAGATGATACAAATGCTACTGAAAGAGTGGCAAGGGAAAGAGTGACTGAAGTTGGAGAACCAAACCAAGCGTGGACTTAAAATTAGTCTCTTCATAGCATTTGTGAGTAAAGCATCTCAACTATATCGCACACAACTTGTTAGTTCATTTCCCATATATGGCTTACTTTACTTACTACCTTTAACCTACCTATTTACATAAATATATATAAGTTATCCATTATCTGTGCACGCTGACACCATTTTCAGTGTAAAATTATGTAATATTACATCAATATAGGTACTCTATTAGTAGTAGTAGTAGTAGCATCTGTAGTAGTAGCAGTAGTAGTAGTAGAATATAATAGCATTTTTTCAAAACTTTCGGCAAATATTTTTTGATTGTTCGAATGCCACAGGAGGATGTATTTTTAAACAGTGACACGTGTCATATCTTCTTGTGTTACACAAGTAGGGCCTTTTCTACCCATAAAATATGAAATGAAATATTACCATTTAAAGATTTCAGCACTATTTCATGATATAATGTGATAGTATAACCGAGAATACATGAATAATGCAATGTCCTTCCATGGAGGACATTGATTAAGTTTGTGTTTTCATGCTGCGTTTTCTTTGTGAAAAGATGACTGCACGCCTGCAACTGAAAACTGTTTACAGGATAAATCTAAGACAATGAAGAAAGTTTGGCGATGCACTTTCTCTCTAAGCAATGTAATTTGTATCCTGTGTACTTCTTTCTTCCTTTCTATCTTCAGAAAGTTACTTTTGTGTGGCTGTCACTCGAATTTCAACTAAAAGTTATGCACTTTCCTAACCCTTTTAATCGCTGGTACCTAACAGGACTCGACCTATTTCATACTTTCCCTTTACTTGCAGTTGGCTATAAAAGGAGCAGTCCTGAAACGCATTGATTGCTTTCACTTTCAATATTTATTAGCATCTAACAGCAAGTAAATGGTAAGTAAACTAATTCTATTTTTGCACAAACTTTCCGAAGAATTAAATGGTATTTTCGAGTCATGTCAGTTTAATGTTATTTGCCTTAATTAGCCATTAAATTGACATAAGTAAACTGAAGAAAAATTAAACCATTCTCATGAAATGGCAATATAATGCACACAAATGCAATTTTCGCTGTCAAGCAAGTTATATACATTCTTTGTATGTAATTTAATGTGGTATAATGTACGGTGTTTACTGCACAAGTATTATATTATACAGATTTATCAAAACAATAGTTTGTTTGTTTGTCTTTTTTTATGTAAGTGCATCATGTATGCAATACTGAAAGGTTTATGTATGCGATGATTAAACTGAAGGATGATTTTGGAAGCGTGCAATGTACATGCACAATGCACGTGTTCACCAAAGTTCGTGTGCATTTTTACTAATTCACTTTTCTATCAAGGAGTTTCATTTTGCAATTCAAATATTTAGACACACAATCATGGATGAGTGATGACGAAAAGGTGGGCTTCAATTAACCATTGATGACCTCTCGTACATTTCTCCACTTTTTCTGGCAAAACTGTAATGAGTTCTACACATGTATATAAGACACTGACAGAGAGATGTGAGGATAATTTTTAAAACTTTTACGAAGCTAAAGTGTTCTTTAGGCGAAAAAGTGTTTACAAGGTTGTTAGGTACTTAGGGATGTAAGTTATATACATACATTGAGTCACTTCTTAAATGTTTCCTTGAAAGTTTTGGAAGAACGGACACTAAAAAATAAAAGTAGGAGTAAAATACCTAAATGTCCTAGTTGTACCTGTCATACAAACTTTTTATTTCGTAGCGGCTATTACTGCAACGGCAATTGTAATCTAATGTGAATTTTTTACTGGGGAAAGTGAAAGGGTACCACCACATTTCATAAAATCTAGTCCAATTTGATTTACCAGATCTGTGAGAAAAGTGAGACTGAATAACTTGTATTCAATTTAACGATCTTGAGTTTGTATTTCTACTACCAATCTTATACTTAAAAAAATCAACTAGGTTACAATTACTAATTTTATTTTTTACGTTAACCTATTTTAAATGAAACTGTTAAAGTAAGTAAAATAGAATAGAAGTGATAAGTACAACTTTTTACTTTATGTAATATTATTATCTTATTAGTAGGAGTACCTATAAAATTGGAAAATGAAAAAAGCATGAAAGTTGGATCTAGCAACACAAAAGCTGTACGCACAAGAAATCCCTCCATGTTTTTCTGAAGAGCGGAAGAAGAGAGTTGACAAGTTCCTCGGACCAAGTGACAGATGAGGCGAAAGACAGATGACATTTTCTCCACCTCACTCAAATACAAAGAAATTTCTTGTATATGTCTTCGAACACTTTTATCCACATTTTTGGCTTTGTCTACGCACAACTTATATATAGATGATCATATACCTACATTGTGCTTTTAACACATATAAAGCACGTATCGTTTCTCCAGCAGTTATCTCATCCAAGTTTCCTTCAACTATGGCTTACAAAGAAAAGCTCATGCCCACAAACCCTATTGAGACTTGTTGAGACTCTTGGAATCTTCCGTTTTGTCTATATCAGCTTGGTTGCAGAGTGATGCCGCCTCTTCCGATCATTTTTTCACCTTCTCTAGGGTTCATTTTTCTTTTTCTGCCTGTTGTCTGTCTAAATTCTCAAGCGACTCAAGCCAAGTCCCCTTGTTGTCAATTCACGTCACAAATACTTCACATCTACACATTTCATGCCCGCAGCATATACAACTAGGAGAAAATAAATACCATAATCCCTGAATCATGACCAGACAAACATATCACATTATGTTGCTCCATTTCTAAATAAATCAATTCCAGTCATTCACACAATTTTCGGTTTTAATTTTACTTCCCATCTACTGCGATTTTCTTGGATGGTCTTCAGAAGCTCCTTTGGAATTTATCACTGCTGTGATATTCTTTTTCAGTGTTCCACGTAATACTTGGTAGCTATTCATGCATGTAGGAATGATATGCCGAAATAATACAGATTGTCACTAAGTAATGAATTATGCAATGATGCGATACATGGAATCGTATTGTGTGTTCCATGCTGCATGCATATTATTAATGGCATTCTGGACAATCGTTCTACTTACATCTTGTAATTCTGGAAAGCATTCAAGATTATTGTCTGCAACAAAGAAGAAGTTCTTGAAAAACTGAGATGTTTTTGACCACTCAGAGGAATCATTCTTGGAATTTGACTATCGGAAATCAGTAAGTTGTTCAGTGCTTGGCTTGTGTTCACTTTAGTTGAAGTTGCTCCCTGGGGAGAAGAAAAAGCTTTCTTTGAACATCTCCGATCGACGCTTTATAAGTTATAAGTTCTAACATTGAATTGCTGGAAAAAGTTGAAGGTTCAGGAAGCCAATGGTCATCTTCATGACTCAGTCTATAGTCACACACCACTTTGCCGGTCTCGTCACGTCCACTTTACTTTATCTTAGAACACTCTACACAGCTTTTGCAAAAACCCTGGAAGATACTACTATATACGATCCAATAATTCAACTGATTTCTTTTGCTTTATTTTCAAGTGAACTAAAAATGTCATAATAAAGTACCACCTTCTTTGGAGAAAGTTGAAAGGTAGGTAATAATACAAATGTTTTTACACAGAAAAGACGTGAACAGGGGAACAGCATAGAGGCTTTTCTAGATAAACCATTTCTCTGACAAATCTTCCAGGAATTTTTACAGTTAGTACTCATAGAACAGTCAAAACAGTATTTATTTATGTACATAAGTGCAAGTGAAATAAGTTTACTTTAAATTGCAAGTATTCCAATATTTGCTCCTAACGAAAGTTTTACTTGTAAAGTAAAGTCTTTTATATTGCAGGCATACGTGGTTATACCTACTGTTGCACTAGGAATGTAAATTAATATGCTCTTGTCTCTACAATGTTCAAACAGTCATTTTTATCGTTATTTCATGCCCATATATACACTAAAATGAAAGTCAAATTGCATAGAAATAATTTTGAGATTGTTGTAAGTAAAACTGTAGTAGCTTACTGCAAGTAAAATGCAATGGAGGAAATATTTAGTTTTATGGTGTCGTCGGTTTAGCCAAGGGCTTGTAACTTTTACAGCCCTCTTCGGACACATTGTAATGTTTAAGTAGTTATGTAAATAGGAAAGCAGTTCCAATTATGAGTTGATGCAATCTCCACTAAGACTAACTTACCCTTGAATGTCTTTAATGGATGGAATGAATTTTTCGTTTTCCACTTTATGTAAAGTGCCATACATGTATCGTATAAAATATTAGTGTGGTAAAAGTTTGCATCTGCATGTATGTAATTGAACTCATGAAAACATTCATGCGAACTGCACTCAGTTTCATTGAATTGCAAATGATAATACAACTCCAGGCGATCCCACAACCCAATTCTCAACTACTGATTAGTATGCAAAATACAAACGATAAAACTCAACAACAAGTTAATTTCCGACCGTCCAGAAGAGCTAATACTTATTTAATTCATGCATGTGCAACAAAGCAGCAATTCTACTTACCATGTGGAATATTCATATGCAATTTGTACAGTACACAACATTCATTCACATTCAAGGGACTCTACAATATTAGATTGCTAATTAAAAGGAAGGAAATGAACGATTCGTAGAGATGTGTGGCCACTCTGCTTCATAAATAAGCTCAGCAGGTACTTCAAATTCCTTTCCCCCAAACTTTTTTGTAATTTTTCAGTTCACAGTAAATTTTCAATAACTATATAAATGTAGGTGGTAATATATTATATGTACTTATACACTTATGAGTAACAAAACTGGACTGGACACCCAGATTTAATCATCCAAATAATATGGAATTGCCAATTTTTGTCTCTGTTCCATCCAAATCCTCTGGAGAGTGAATATAATTTCACATAATAAAATCTCGTGTTCCAAATCTATAGAGTTTAAGTCGACAAGATTGGAGAATATCTCACACATTTATGTAATGCATCCATATAGTACATTGTCATTCTTTCCTCTAAGGAATTTCGAAGGAAAATATCTGCCCTGTAGCCCAATTTAGCCCACAAGATGCGATGTAATATCTACCTAATAATTTTATATCAAATATTGATATTTAATGTAATTGATAGTATGCTGCGGATAACTTAAGAAGTAAATATGTTCTAATTTTTGAATTGAGCTTATTCCAATTTTATTATTGACATCAAATTTTTTCCATCAAAATTGCAGTGTTTTACAAAGTTGTGTCGTCAAACTAGTTGTCAGTGAAAATGTGTTTAGTGAGCTTAACCAGTGATGTTTCCAATTGGGATGTAAACTTGAGGTCTGATTCCCCAGCCGAAGAAGGCTAGAAAATGATTTATAAAAAAATAATTATATGCATTTTCATGTGACACATTTAAATATGCATTTGCTTATACTTACTTATATTGTTTGTTAAAAAATCAAACTTATGTAATTGCACTGCAAACTACAATTTAAAGAACTGAATTGGAAATCATGTTAATAATTAAGACAAAAGCTATCACTTACGGTTCTTAAAGAAAAATTTCTCTTCGGCAGCTTCACTTTCTTCCTCCTGTCAACAAAAAAGTAATTATTTTCAAGTTTTTCAATAAGTAGAAAAATTTCTCAGTAAATAATTAAATATAAACTTACCATGGTCATGACGTATGAAACCATAAGCATGGCGAAGAGTGCAACAAAGATGTAACGGAGCATGGTGAAGTTTGGGGATTGCTTTGTAGGATGATTGCTGCTGCTGCTGATGCTACAAGAGAAGTTGATGATATTTTGAGGCAAAATGCTTCGTTTATATACGAAAATAATTTATTTCTGGAATTACGACATGTTTGTATTTACGTATTGTGTTAAATTCATCTACCACAGCAAAACAATAGTTTTTGGTGCAGCAATAGATCATATTATTTTCATTCCATTTACAAGTAGGTAGATATCTGTAAAACAGATAGCCAATAGCCATTAGCAGGAACCTACGCAAAATGCTTTGTTTACTTTACATCTGGATTCTTTAAAAACAATGCCGAGAATTTCATGTTTGCTTTCTAAAGTATACATACCTTTACATATCTACATAAATAATTCATAGTTACACTTAACCTTAACTTACGTCAACGATGACCTCATTCACATAAATAATACCTATATAATTGTACCTTACATTCCAGGTTGGAATTTTAAATTTCAATGTCTTCTACGTACGTACATAGGAAGGATTCATGCAAATCAAGAGTAGGTTGATTAGATCAACACAGATGTACAGGATACCAATTGTGTACAGCTATTCTTGTGTAAAGTAAACACACATGTCTAATTATATTATGATGCCGGATCTCCTCAATACTTACAGCAAATCAAGTATTTAGCAGCAAAAGGGTACATAGGGGGATCATTTATTAAATAACAAATACAATGGGAATCATCATCTGGGTTTACATTTCGATCATTGAATTACAATCTGTACAACAAAGCATTGCGACATAAAGGAATTTCATCATTGTGAATAATTCCATGTAACAGAAAAAATATTTATTCAAGTGAAATTCATGGTCTCGCTACAATTAACAATGAATATTTGCCTGGAGTGTGAATGAAATGTTAAATTATACAATATAGCTTTATTTAGTATGTGTTCATATGCACATATACTTCCCATACACATAATGTTAATGCATAGAAACGAGATTTGTAATTTCTCAGCTTAATTGTAGAGCAGGAATTTATTTTGTGCAAGAATGGTCGTGAGTTTCTGTGTGAGTCTTGAGAAACTCATTGGTGGGTAATTAAAGGTTGAGAGTTGAGAAAGTTTGTTTGTTATTCTGATTGAATCGAAATAAATATTTTTGTGGGTACTTACATCAGAGCAATTACTCCGTAAAAGTAGGTCTTGTACAAACAAAGCTTTTATCTAAACTAAAATGAATTTAACATTGTAGTAGTAACAAACAAGAGAAAACATTAATGTCCATGCAATTCAGAGACCTGACGGTTTTCATTTCCTTCCTGTCTCAACTCTCAAAGGAATGTTTGTTTCTTCTGCAGTTGAATTGCTCCGTTGTTATATAATTCTATAAACTAGAGCCGCAGCTATGAAAACGTACAAAGCGTGTCATTAAAAGTTATTTTTCATGGTAGGTGTAGCAAATAAGTATTTCCAGCAGAGTTCCTTACATAAAGTTTTTTGTCTTTTTCATCTCACAATGCAATTCCACATGATATTTCTTGCCACCAACTCAACTCGTAATTCTCAATGATGAAATTCAAATTTAAATCTACATCTTTATGGACTCTGTCTAGTATAAGATAAAACGAAGTGACTTTTAGCTGGGAAAGGTTGCAGCTATTGCAGCATTAAGTCTCAAGACCAAGTTAAACCCATAGTCTTCACTTACAGTACACTAGCCCCGAAAAACGAGCAGAAAAAGGGGAGCGAGAGAAGAAGAGTAGACCTACCCATGCATACATGACTTACGGTTACACGAAGAAAGTTTGTCAATTCCTTTCAACCTACCTTCTACTTCTTCTTACAACCACCCCTACCTTATCCTCTACTCACTTCACTTTGTTTTTTCTGCATCTCTTCAACTTTACATTATAGAACTACGACTCAGCATCCTGTACCTGTCTGTGGGCGTCTATACCCCTGACGATAGCATTTTATAGGCTATTGCAATGATTATTATTGTTCAATGCAGAAATAAACTCGTCTGAGACTATAAAATGAACAATCAATTATTTATTTAGAGAAGAAGGAATACTTAATAATATCACTAAAAGAGCATTACTGACATGTAGCATGTATATATAGTAGATACACGAAGGAAAGTTAGAGCCGAATTCTAAAATTACAATTCAGGACTACTACTACTACTGTGTGTTTATATTCACTTTGGCTAAAAATACACATGAAAAAAGAGATGAAGAGAAATCACAGAGTTCACCTTTTCTTCCCTTCAGAGAATAATTTGATGGAAAGCAAGCAAAGTCAATTGAACTTACACAGAATAGAGCTGAAGTGAACAGAGAAGTCAAACGAAAGAAAAACATTTTTGTTTCACGAAAGAAAGAGAATACATAATTTCATTTTGAACTTCCACACGTTAGTTACATTAATTTAGCCTGTAGGGTAGGAATTTACAGCAGCGCTACTACAGCTCCCACATTTAGATCGTTTCATCGTATCAGTAGTTTCAGTGAACTTTTAGTGATCCTTTATATAGACAGCTTGTCTTGGATTTTAATTTCGTGGAGAGCGAAGTGAGGGAGGATGAGCTTCACAGATATTCTCATATTGTTTAAGCTTTTCATTGCTTTTCTACCATCAACATTATACAAGAGATAAAGGGGACATGTTTGATACGTAGTATAGGACTAATATTAACACAGATCCACACTCACATCATCCAACACACAAGAAATTAATAGGAGAGAATGAAAATGTGCAAAGTTAGTCACATTTGAATGAATCTGTGCATATGCAGTAGTGAATATAATAAAATTGTATACCAACAACATCCAACCGAAACGTGTTCTCTTTCAAATCCGCCTTGGAATGAAACCTGGAAGCTAGAGAAAATCTATTTAAACAGTCCACTCATATGCTAATGCCACAGTGTGCTCTGTCTATACACTTTCCCAACCCTAAATCCAACCTTATAAATTTAATGCTATAACTTAACACGACTCAAACTGTAAAAGTCTTCCAGTGCATTATTGCAAGCGTTCCTATACTTTAATGTGATATAAGAGAGCTCTTTAGAACGGGCATTCCATTTTGTTTATTCTCTTTGTCAAAATTTTCGTTTACCTCATATACAAACTTTCATAGAGTAAGCATCTCTATATAAGAAAAATTAAAACAAGACTTTGTTAGCAAAAGTGCACAGTGTATAGGATGAAGCTGTGTTCATATACAAAGTATTTATGGTTGAGTGATTGTATGAGTGAAGAGTGTTGCATGTTGGTTGGTAGCATAGTAGACGTAGGGCACCTGCAACCTTTTCAGGTTCTTTAGGGAAGATTTTGAAACAGACCATGGGTTTGATGCATGTGGACTGAATGAGAAAATTACTATTGGTAGAAGCCACGGCAAACATTTGTATAGCACCCACCTAAGCTACACCCATCGTCTTATAAATACTATAACACAGGACCATCTATAGTATCTCGTATCTAGTACGTAGTATGTAGGTATACGGATGAGTAACTTCAGAGAAAATAATAAAGGAAACTGAAATAGAGTTTTGCTTTCATTACTACAGATTATGGCCCGTGTAGTTGTAACAAGTCATGTAGAAAAGGTTTTAACTCAAAAAACGCAAAGGCAAAGGCAAAACAAAAGGCTTTTGGACATGGAGCGTATTAACATTAAAGATATCATTATTTACACTGTTCAGACAAAATAGGAACAAAAACTGCCATAAGAGTGCTACAAACTAATAGTATTTAGTTTCCCAGTAAAAAACTTTGTGTGCACACTTATAGGCAGGTTAAGTTAAAACCAACGCATATCAGGGAAGTTAAAAGTTTATTGTTTATACAGAATATGACACAAGTGTGTATCTAAGAAATACTTTAAAAATATTATATGATTTGTCGGGTCGCATTGAAATAATATAACTATGAAAATATACATGCATTGGTTCAATATGCATTCTTTGTATACCTAAGACAAGCGTTTTTCACAAACGATGTAATTTTTCCGTATCAACTATTTTGGCTCACGTTCTTCCTTTGCCTCCCCGTTCCTGACTTGTTCTCCAGAGAGTCTTATCAAATTTCCACCTGCCTACACACCCGGGGTCAGCTTTTATTGAGAAACTTGAATTTCTCGGCTTCTTCCCCTCCAAAACATAAGTCCAACTGTTATTATAACATAACTGCATACTCTGCCTACACAGACAGGATACGACGGAGACTTCCACATTATTCGTAATACGTAACTGTCTTCCTACAACCCGCAGAAAGTATATCTTCGTATAATATAGGAATGTACTATATAATATTCTATAGCTTTAAGAAATATTGTCTTCTCGCACTTGAAAAAGGCAACGAGCCAAGAACCCTATTAACAGCCAGGAGAAAATTAGACAGTGATGTCACGGTTTTGAAACCACAAGTCATGTTTCATAGTGCACGTGATGACGTCACGATGTGATTTTTGTATCCACGCGTTTCTTTAGTTTTTGCTATAGTGTGTATGTATATGCATTATAAGGATCGTACTAGAGCATTAGAGACAGATAAAACGCATACTTTCGTTTCCACTTGAGACTGCTATAATTTCAAGAAGGAGAAAGTTGAGTCGAGTCATTTCAAGGAGCACAAGACTCTCTTGATGATGATGACAAAGAATAAAAGTATGAAAGAAGCTACATTTTCACACAGGATAGTCATCTAACACACAGAAAGCCTTTCTCCCCCATAATACATCATATCGTATCATAATAATGGAGCAAAGATATCCCGCACTCTTACACTCTACACCAGAACCAGATGAATGTTTTTGATACTGGGACAGTATATATATCCCACACTTCAGAAAGCACGTTGCGTTTCAGTTTCAACTTAGATAGTACTCCATGTACCACCGAACTACCCCTTCACCAACTAACCACCAAAACCACTGAATTTCTTTTCAAGTCTTCTTACACTCCAAATACACTAAAACTTTGCTTGTTTGTTCTTCCTCGTCGACTTCAACAATTCTGCTACCATTGCAATGTTGCTCTCTGTCTGTCTCTGTTTTTTTCTTCTTCAAATGTACTGTGTAACTAAAGTTGACTAGCCTGTGCGGGATTTATTAGAAAAGTAACTAGAGGCACCTACTAGTAGATGTACATAAAAAATTCCCAGTTGTATTAGTTACTTAAATACATCTTGTAGATCTTGTAAGTAAAGTAGTGCTATTAGTATTTAGGTAGATAGATATGTATGTGTAACATAATCTCCCACATTACTAGAAATACCACAGCTATATCTGTACATCTGCAAATATGTATGTAATGCTATGCAGTATCTGTATTATTGCTTGGCAGTCGAAAGAGTATACATTTCTCCATTCATATCTCTAATCTGCACCTAAGTATCTTCATGCCAGAGACCTTGGCTGCGAGTAAAGTTCAACTGTGTAGTTTTCGCCAACTAAACTAAAAGTCCAACTCATAATTGCTGTCCAGCCTCCTTCAAACCAATTTAGATGTCACATTACACGTGCCCCGGGCAACTCACTCAGCCACCCTCAGTTTCCTGCTACTCAACTTGAGTCTAATCCCATTTTCCTATCCGATTGCATCCAACAACGAGAATTCTTCTTTATGAAAACTCTTTTACTCCGACTACTACTGATAGCAGTAGGTAGTTAAGTCAAACTCTGTCGTAGTCATTATTAGTAACTGCGTATATAGCTACTATGGTTCTTTCATCATAGACACTCTTAGACTCACCACGAGTACTAAAACACACACAATATAATGTATAATAACTTCCTAGTAGTGTAATACCTAATGATGATCGTCTCACAAAGTAAAAACACCCGAGAAATGATATATGATGTATATAGTGTGGTCTATGGCTATAATATAGAATGGTTTCATCTTAGCTATAGCTAAAGACAAGTACTAATGCAACAACTAAAACTACTGGAACATTCCATCTCCAATTTACAGTAACCTAATAAAGTGAATTACAGTCGTGCACTTGCATTGCATGGTGGCAGTGTGGTCTTGGCAGTGTGGTCTTATCTAATTCTAAAGCGATTCAACGATATTCTTTCTTCTCTGTGTTATTGGTGTATTCGTGCACGAAGAGAGGAATGCGGTGAAATGTAGAATGTAGAGATATTTTGGAGAATCTCCTTTAAATTTACATGACCTTGCTTGCCTTGGTTTGATTCAACTTCGTTTGCCAATCCTTTGTCTTCATTTTAACTAAACATTATCTGTGGTGTCATCGCAGATATACATATTCGTAGTAGTAGTTGGGAACATTTCAACTTTCTCACTTCACGAATGGGTAATGGGGACGATGACGACTAGCAGTAAACTGAAAATCAACTAAATTTCTTCCAAGCTGTGACATACATAGCCAACTCACTGAACCGCAACCTCATTTCGTTTCAGAGAAACTGTCTCTTCCTATAATATAAGTTGTAGCTTGTACCTACTTCGGTTTGTCTCATCTCTCGTCCAGAATTGAAAGTAGGCTGTAATAAACGAAAATGCAGTTATAAATTAGCAAAGTGATGTCTGCATTCAATTAGTTCATTTAAAACATCTACACACACACAAATAGGTACTAAGAATAACTTAGCTACACCTCACCACACCTAAGTAATGCCAAAACCATTTTGTGTTTGTGTATGCAACATACATACACAGCAAAGTAAAGGAAAGGCCCTGGAATTAATTACTAAGCAAACCATGTATCACATTATATTTTTCTTTGACCCTGACTGCTTCCCCCGTAGTAATGCTGTTATTATTGACGATTCTACTATTATAGCAGTAATGAATAGTTCAGGGGGAGAAGCAGCTCCGAATTAAAGGAAGATACAATATGTAACAATTATAGTATGACCAATGCTATTGGCTATAAGGAAATTCTTAAAATGTATGTATTGTTCAACGTAAGGATGCAGTCTAAAGAAGTTTCGTTAAAGTTAGTGTAACATTATTGTATGAATAATGTATGTGATGTTATTCTGCCAGAGTTGAGTTTTCGAAGCCCTAGTTCAAGTGTTTGATGAGGAAAAGTTGAATGATGTTTGATATCTTATTAAATATAGTCCAACTGCGTAGTGTCTATATTTGAGTGAGACATCTATATCTGTATAGGAGTAAGGGTAGTAGTAAAGTTAGAAAACCACAGACAGATAGACAGAGAGAGAGTTTAAGAACGGTTGCTTAAAGTTCCATGACTTGCTCTGTTTGGTTAGATTCTGTTTTAGTCGTCAAAAACGGTTTGCTGTGTGCTTGTGCAATGTTGTGTGGTGGTGGACTAATGGACGGATGGATGAGCAATAGAATGGGCAGTCAGTGGGTCATAAAATAAAGGAGATGGATGGACGGATGCCCTTGGCTCGTTTAGCTTCTCTCCCTCTTTGCCTTTCTTTAGTTTGGACAGGAGTCCACTGCTATTGTTCAGTGTGATATCTGATCCAGGTTGATCCTTATAAATTGGAAATCAAATGAGACTGTATTCTTGGCACGTTGACTGGATTGCATCTCTTGGCCTGCCAGTCAAGACGCTCCCGAACAGAAACAGCCGCTCGCCTTCCTGCTGAGAGCCGGATTACTAAGCTTAAGTACCTTTCCATTTCATCATCTTATTTCTCAAAATCCCCTACGACTTACTCTGCTTTGGTTTCACATATCTCTTTCCCTAGTTTCACCACTACAGCCTTTTAAGTCGTTTTTAGTAGCTCTACTTCTTTAGATATTAGTCCGTTTAGTAACAACGCCTAGTTTTTCTAAGGTCAAACATAATTATAGAACCGCCAAACTTTTCACCCACACTGCATCATGTACATACCCAAAAACCTAAGGCCATTTAGGTTTGTTTGGAGTACCTATCTGTATAGGTAGGTATTGATATTTTGTAACCACGTACTTACTCTACTAGGTACGTATCATTTTTATGTAACACATACTATACGTTTTGCATACAAATCTGATTGTAAAAGTACATTTAATAATGCAGGATAGATATTCTGGTGTAATTTTTAATATTGTGCTTTAACGTATTAGTACATTTACCTACTACTATAGCAAAAGATACATTTCTACAAACGAAAAGTTGAAGCGAATCATACTACTGATTCTAAAAACGAAATTTTAATATGTTGAGAATGTTCTGAATTATGCCAGTAAGAGAGATTTGCTTTTGATTGAGATTTGATTT
>JABASD010002410.1:0-27072 GCA_019776165.1 Pogonognathellus flavescens
CCCCTATGTCCGCATTTTGTCCGCTTTCTCTGTACCCCCACCCACCCGGTCCTTGCGGACGTCCTTAATGGACGGCCCCTTAACCAGTAAAATATTTGTCACGTATTTTTTTATTGAACTACTAACTAATGCAATGATATCTCATTTCAGATAATGTTTTGCGTGTATTCAATTTGCCAAATTCGGTGTATCAAGTTGAAGACTGGAATAAATTAGCTCCTATTGAAGAAGATGTATCTTGGCGTTCATCACTAAACGTTCGTGAAGGCGGACAGGTTTATGATTTTGCATGGTATCCGTTAATGAAATCGTCTGACCCTATGTCTTCCTGGTAATAATAATTTCATCGTTATAATATTTTTATTCGTATTATCAATGAACTCTCTGCAACCGTAACTTAAAAATGATTACAGCTTTTTGTCAACTGCTTGTGATGGACCCGTACATCTTTTCGATGCATTCACAGGAAGTCTTCGGGCATCGTACACTGCATATAATAAGTAAGTTTGAATAATAAAATACTTTAAAATATTTATTTGATCCTATCCAAGTTAATTACGATAATTTTTGTTTAGTGTTGAAGAAGTAGCTGCAGCGTACAGTGTGGCGTTTGATCCCTTTGGAGAATACATTTACTGTGGATTTAACCAAGCTGTAAAAATCTTTAATATCACACGACCTGGACGAGAATGTACCGTACGAGTGTTGAAACACAAAGTACTTCCTGACTTATGTCAGGGAGGGATTATTTCATGCATTGCTATTAATCCGACGCTGAATGGGGTTTACGCATGTGGAAGTTACCGGCGTACTGTTGGATTGTATCTAAATGATGGACAAGTGTTATGTATTTTGGAAGGTCATATGGGTGGAGTCACTCATTTAGCGTTTAGTCATGACGGTTCCAAACTGTTTACAGGCGGACGAAAGGTGTGAACAATGAACATAAACACATCATAACTGACATTAATATGCAGACAAACATTCTTTTTAGTTATTTTAAGTTGAGTACTAACATAATTTTTAATTTTGATATTTATAGGATTCCAGGTTGATTTGTTGGGATATGAGAAATACGGGAGAGGAATATCAAATATTAGAACGAGTTGCTGACACTAATCAACGGATATATTTTGACGTGACTCGAAATGATCGTTATTTAATAAGTGGAGGAACTGACGGAAATGTTCGATTGTGGGATTTAAATTCGCCTGGTGATACACCTGTTACCATTACAGCAAGTTCCGATTGTGTCAATGGTGTTAGGTACGTGTTAATCAAATTAGTTTTGTATATTAATTATATGATTGTCGATTGCAATTGGATAGAATATATGCGTAATTTTGTATGTATTAAAATTATTTCAGTATTAATCCGTACGTCCCTATTTTGGCAACTGCATCCGGTCAAAGGCATTTTCAAGAGTTATATGAAGATATGGAATCAGATGTTATGTTCGTTGATGCGGGTTCAAAACGTAAAGCAGCCCAAGACATTAAACTGTGGCCTTTAGTGTAAATGTAGCTTTATTGTCGATCTAATAATCTAATCTGTGTAATAAAATTAATTTTATATGACTATATACATTGCTACTACATAAGTTTTTAATAGAATAAGACCCAAAGAAATGTTTTGCAAGTTTACGTATTTTTTGTAAGCAGAAGGACTGATTAGGTTATCACATTTGTTATATACCGGTCCAATGATTATTGTGTAATATTAATGTAGAAGATACAAAGTGCAAAAATAAGTAATAAGATGAGGTGTTTCTTAAAGAGTAAATAACAGTTTCGGACTACACTTTTTCGCCATCCGTTATTCTCCGTTTGATGATTTCCCTCATTCTTAATTTTTCGAATTCAAGCTTTTTATACACATCAGCCAACATATGAAGAGGAGCTTGTTCATAGACATCCTCTAAAGATAATCTTAAGGCGCTGTGTACATAGTCACGGCTGTTCCAAGGTTTACTGTTATTACTATGATTATGTTGACTATATTTGTTGTGGTTGTAATTGTAGTATGAGGAAGATTTGCTTTCACTGTATAATTGGTTGTATAATTGACGTTTTCTATTCATTGCTTCTTCTTCTCGCTTTTTCTCCTCCGCATGCTGAAGTTCCTCTAGTCTTTTAGTAATCGCCTGTTGTCGTCGTTTAGTCTCATCTTGCTACATACACATGAATGAAATGAAACACTAGTGAGTAGTAATAAAATTAATTACAATACTCATGCAAACCTTGTGCTACAAAGGATGTCCAAAAGTTAGAAGGTAAATAGGAAAAAAGTCGGAAAAGTTTCACATAAAACTTACCACTAATGCTCGTTTCTCAATTTCTTCGTAGTATTCTCTTCGTAGTTTCTCTCTGTCTGCTTCAATTCTTCTTAACAACCGTTCTTCTTCAAGCATTTCCCTTTCTCTTCTTTTTTTATCAGCTTCCCTTTTTTCTTGAATTTGTCTGTCTAATTCTGTTCTGTAATATGCATTTCTAGCTCTGAAATCGGGAAGCTGGTCGGCAGTTTGTGAAACGTGATATTTTTTTAATGCATTACCAGAGTGGATAACTCTGGAATTACCTAATATTTCAAATCACCTCACGTTAGAACTTAGAACTTACTTTTTAACCGTATAAGAGTATGAATCTTTTAAAAACGAAATAAATAATTTGTTATTTGTAATTAATTAAATTTTACCTGATTTAGGTATAGCCTCTGCCACAGCGTTTTGCATTATTGTTTCAACGATGTCATCGGGAAAAAACGACATTGCAGACTGACTGCATATTGATCCGCGCTGCCCGAACTAATATATGTCAAGTTTTCTCTCCAGTTCTTAACGTCATACTTTTGTACACGACAATTTCATGTACCGCCGTCCTTTATTGCCTTTGCAGTCAGCTCGATTATATTCCTCGTCCTATTATGTTTTGTTATTTGTGTTCATGCAGGTATTACTAAGTAGGAGGAGAAATACGACATGAGAATAGTAGTTTTGAACACTAGGGTGGGTTCTTAATATCCGTGGTCTCATGTTCACATCTGAAAACTCTATATTTATGTGTAAACTGGGCCTTAAAAGTTTCTAGCACTATATTATTGTTACATTACACACACAAAGGTATGCATATAATATAAAATTATTAAAGCTTTATGTGTTGAGTTATATTTATACACTGTACAGACCTGTACATTTTACTGGTGCACGCTTGTGTGTAGGTACGTGCATGTGTTAAGCTTTGTTGTTGCTGTTAAACCGCTAATTTAGCAAAAACCGGATGAAGAAGCTGATCGATAATATTCTACTTATCATGAGAGAATTTTCGACACGTCAACCTCTACGGTATTGCGTGGGACCTAGTTAAACAACTTCGTCTCAAACAAAAAGCGACATTGAATTTGCAGTCTCAGTTTTACAATTGTGTTTTGATGTTTTGCATGTTATAATGAATAATAAGTGTTGACTTTGACTTCACTGTTAAAACTCCTCATAACCGTTGTAATAAAAGGGGATTGTCATCATTCCTCCGTGACCGTGACTTCAGCAAGATTTCAATATCTATCATTATTAGCTTCGGATCGGGTATTTCAGACACGATTCACACGATACTGAAAATCGAGTATAAATATGCACGAATCACTTAGTATATCAGCACTAGTACATTGTCAATGTCAAAATGAATAAATAGGACACCCGTTGTGGCCTTAGTCATTATAGACATTCCACCATACCAACCTCCAGTACTACAACAAGAAATCGCTGGAGGAAATGTTAGTGTATGGTTTAATACAGTATGAAAATAATTTGATGGTTCCTGACTAAATTACTCTTCAATTACGATTGACTCACAAGCAACTTTGGCTTATAACAACCTTTTATGACTATTATGATTTTATGTAGAATTCCAGCCACATGAGTCAATACTGTTTCCTCCAGTGCTCCGGTAGTATCGCCAAAATCGCCGTAAAGAAAGCACTAAAGAAAGTTTTCTTTCTCTAATAAAAAGGGTGAAAGCCTGATGTGAAAGCCATAATGTACTTTCTAACAGTGAAAATTAGTTTCTTTCTTTACCCCGCTTGTCTTACTTTTATTACGCCAAAATGTTTCAACGTTTGTAGGGTACAAATAGTTTATTAACATCATGACTATGACATGCCTATGTGGCAAACTGTAAAAGATAACAATCTACACGTGTAAAAATTTATTGACTGAAATAAAGACAAAATGTTACACAAAGGCCATAATTACAGCAACAATTTCTTTTTATTCTAAAAGAATACACACACCTATACCTATATATACAGCTACATACAATTATCTCTTCGATATCAGTTTAGCGTCAGTTTCTGATATAAAGTACTTTTGTAATTGCATGTTCCTACACAAGATTCTGGTGTTGAGATAGAAGGTCGTGTTTGTCCTTTGTTCCATTTTAATAAAGACACAAATACATATAGTATAAGTATAACTGCCTTTATGCTGTACTTCGTTATCTTTCCTGTTACATAACCTATTATACAAAAGAAGCTTTTATTCCCATATGGAAATGCGTAGCGTGCAAATGTTTTAGCGTAACATAAAGACTGTGAGTATTGATTTGGTGTGAACCGCAAGGCATAGGTATAATATGTAGGTGAATCATTTCTTCGTTCCTGATGAGTGACCCGTTCTTTTTCCTATATACAGTTCACAGCATAAGGTTGTATATATAAAAGTGGTTAGTATGATTAGTCTGTGTAGTAGTAGTAACACTAACGTTACATTGAATAAAGGGCCTATGGAGAAATAAAGAATTGTGTAAGTTTTTCCACTACATGTTTTTGTTTACACGCAATAGGTATAATATTGTGTTTTCTAGTTACCGAATGCTATACCTAGAATATTCCTATTTTCATTGAAGATTTGAGGGACACTCCCAAATTCAATTCGATAAATTACAATTGAGAAATACCTTGTTGTACTGTTAAACGTAAGCTTCTAATCCTTTCTATACATATACTTGATGTAGGTACGTTCATGACAAACATGCACGAAATTAAATATACATAATGTGTCAGTCTGGAGCAAATAATATTCATGTAAGGGTCATTAAAATGAAAGTAGGTAAGCATTCAATTTAGATGTTCTTTCGGTCATTATGGTTTAATATGTTATATATGATATAAAAACATAAGTATAAGGAAATCGTGATATATGTCTATCTTATGTTATTGTTTTTATACCACAGGATGCTTTAAGTTTGCGGTTTATAACAGTTGAAACAATTTTATATCGAAATGCTCTGTCAGGTTTGTTTTATTTGAGTGTCAGAGTAGCACTTACATGTCATGTCACTCAAAATACATTGTGTTTATAGATATTAAGATATTATTGTTAGTTTTTATGCCAATTGTATTTGTATGTATATTTTGTGTGTACTTTATGTGTATACTCAAAGCATATGGTTTATACAGATATAAAAACGGGAATATCGCACGATATCATGATATCACACACTAGTTGACGTTACAGTTACAATACCAATACATTTTTAATTTAAAAGGGGGTGTGAGTGATGTCTCTATCTGTCAAATTTTGCTTTCTTTTACTTTCCCCAATGGAAATGTCAAACTAAATAGAAAACAAGCTTTTTATGTCAATCTTCTCAAGCTATGTATGTGAAAGCGGACACAATATAATTGTCAAGTAATGATTATCAATGCAGACACGAATTTAATTTATTTGACTTGTTTATAAAATGTATTTTATACTATAAAAATATTTGCAAGTTTGTAGATCAATAAGATGTTTTTTCTCTGTATAGACTATATAGCACAACTTTCACCTTGCAAAACTTTGTTCCATGTTTACAAAGGTGCATGGAAGAGCTTTGAGTGAGAATGACTAACAAAGAATGGATTTGTTGCCTAGTGTGATAATATCTCCGATTCGTGGATTTGCTGGCTAAGACCCCGAACCTAAATCTGACCGCATTTTCGCAGGACCTCATTCATACTATTCGGATTCGGATATGATTGCATTGCTTGCGAAATGGAGATTGCAGTAAATATGTTTAAACCAATAGTGGCAATGTGCCCCAACCTGTCCAAGTCCAACATACACAAAAGCGCGAAAATCTGTCTAAAGAACAGAAAAATTCATCAGACTGTTTGTCAGGTTTCTGTTGTCCACTTCGGTTTACGTATGATTCACTCTGCAATGCAGCTTACAAGATTCCGTGAATTTTGGAGTTGAACTTACTACTACGATTCACTACTCATTCTGATTCACCAACTCAGGTAAGACAACATTTTTTATTTTTGAATTATTAATCTCTTAATGATTGTACACGAGTTAAGCTTTGATTTTGCTATTTAACAAGCGAAGCATGTCATTACACTTTGTGGATGTGTATAGAAAACATAGACACAGAACACAGTTGTACAAACACGAACATTTATGAAATCCTATTATTTGCAAACTAGTGAAACTAAAGAACCTTTAATATTTCTATGTGACTGACATTATTAAACACAAAATTTATAATAAGCAGGTAGTAAGAAATGGTTTGTATAAAATAAGTTGTGTTGTGAATATACACATTAATTTTTTGTTTAACAATTCAATTCAGTAGTAGTTGTGTAAAGGCAAGTGCTACAAATTGTATAAAATATTGAAACCTAATTTCGGTCTGAATTATTCATATTGTGCACAAAGGTGTACCTATAGCATACAATACGAGACATATCTAGTTGATGATGAAGTAAAATATTTGAAAAATCTCATCTTTGCATATACAGCATATTTTATGCTAACAATATTCCCACAGCATAAAGATGCTAATATGATGCGTGTCTGCTGCCTACTAATACTAACCATTTACTTTACGTTTTACAGATATACAGATTTAATGCATACACGCGACAACTGGAGTCATCCTTTCGTTTCATTTGCTACTTATTATCATTTTTAAGGTATGTATTTAATTACAATTCTAACTTATGTATGTGGATACAATTCTGCACCTGAAATTGTATAAATGAGCGCATATAAAACCGTACTCGTTCTTTAAGTTACATAGTAAGTACCTGTAATGTATGTGCTAAATGTGCTCATTGTAGTATTTTGAATTTCTGTATTAGCCTTATACTGCCACAAGCCTCAGAGATATATCGGAATGAACGATGAACGGGGTAGAATTACGCAGACAGCGGGATGTGATCAATCGCTTCCGGCAAGAAATTGTGCTGGATCTTGATGTTCAACATGTATTACCCGATCTCCTTGCAGACCTCGTCGTCACGTATGACGACAAGCAAAGAGTTGACAATGAGGTAGGTATACCATATATGTTTGTAACAGCAACAGCATTATTACAATATCATGCGTGCAAGCAAATTCATGAATATTTTATTTCCTGAGTTTCATACCCTTATCATATGGTTATTAGGTAACGAAGAAAAAATGTTGGATATATTATATGAAGAATTGATGTGTATAAGTATGTATGCTAGCCCTCTTTGTTCTATTACCATGATTAGTCATTTACATTTGAATCACTCTACAGGCAACGGCAGTGGATAAAGCAGATAGGCTAGTGACAATCTTGTTATCAAAAGACAATCCAAACGCAATACCGGCTTTTACTAAAGCTCTGAAAAAGAAGTACTATTGGTTATTTACCAAACTAACTCAAGATGAAGTTGACCTACCGAAATGTCACACCGACAATAACAACTCATCTACTTCGTTTGTTGACATGGTCAAGGAAAATGATCCATTTGATTCCCCAAAGCATCATAAGTTTAAAAATTTGTTGGAGACGGGAGGAGTACAATGCTTACCTGCTGTGGCCGTGGAAAGAAAAATTTTGGTGAGACTTATGAATATTTTTAACGTGAGTGAAAGTTAACTAACTTAGTTATTGTTGGTACAGTTGGAGCAGATTCGAAATGAGTTGAAGACAATGAAACAAAATCAATATTTGGTTATCCAAGGAATGGCAGGCTCAGGGAAATCAGTATTGGCGGCCCATGCTGTTCATTGTGAAGATCTTGTGAGTACATACTTTCAGGTATGGTTATACTTTGACTCTGAGAAACTAACAAATGTCTGGTCTACATTTTTATACCAAGAAGGACAAACAAATGCTTTAATGTGTGAATATTTTTTACTTGTACAACTGTTGTTGCAATAGGATGGTGTTTTCTGGTTGGCAGTTGGTAAGGAATGCTCAGAGTCCAAAGATGCTCTTCTAGCTAAGGTTAACTAGGAATTAAAAGTTTTAGAATTATGCGACAAGCTTTCTGTTATCAAATTACATTAAGATTTAAGAAGATTAAGATTTAATGAATGTATCAAACAATTGCAGATGCGGATATTGTGTGACAAATTAGGGGAATCTCGTGCCCCTAATTCGTTAGAACATGGAGCAGAACTACTTAGAATTGCTTTTAGTGCAAAACCTCAGACGCTGCTGGTAATACTTAATAGTCTTCAGGATTTTCAGCTCTTAATAATTATTTCGTATTTCATAATCTGCTATATTATCATACTACTTACTTTTACAGGTTTTGGATGATGTATGGAGACCCGAAGTCATTCGAGCTTTTGACCTAAAAGTTCCAATCTTAGTCACCACTCGGGATGTGTCAAATATGGACGTTGTGAATGGCCGGTATAAAGTGATTAAGGTAGAAGAAGGATTCACCGAGGCTGAGTCACTGGAATTGTTCTGTCAAGCATTGAATATAAGCTGTCCTGCAGATTTGCCATCAGAAGCCATCAAAATCCACAATGAATCCAAAGGTAGTCCAATGGTTATCTCTCTTATTTCTGCCCTTCTACAAGAACATTCTAGTACATTGTATGATGAGGGACGATGGAAATATTATTTGGAGTCACTCTGTAAGCGTAAATACTCAAAAATGAGAAGAAGTCATGGATATGAACATCAAAGTGTAATTGACGCTATCGCACTAAGCGTTGAAAATCTTAATGCAATCAATAAAAGATATTACTCCGATTTCGCACTTTTTCAAGATGATATCGGCATTCCTTGTCCGGTAAGTATGCAACATATTGCTTAACTGCATATGAATTTTTACGTAAAAATGCATTTACTGTAATCTTACTGTTTCATATACAGGTTCTGATGATTTTGTGGGGCTTGCAAAAATATGAAGTGGAAGATATTATGAAGGATTTTGTTCGCAAGAGTTTAGCTGTAGACGATTACGATCCCCAGAAGAAGCATTATATTTACATGATTCACGACTTGCAATTGGATTACGTTAAATACCAAATGCTTACAGCTGAAAATCGTGAAAGGGTAATAAAGCCATAATAGTTTTAATCAATGAGACTATACACCTACGTTATTTTATTGCAATTGATGTAATCTCAATTTGTTTTTAGGAATTGCATCAAAAACTGCTATACAGCTATCATTCGAAATGTAACGGCGAGTTTCATAAACTTCCTGATGATGGATACATTTTTTTCCATTTGGGTTACCACATTTATAAATCTAAACTTCATCATTATTTTGCCAAACTTTACTTGGATCTACAATTCATTGGAGAAAAAATGAGGATAACTGGACCGGCTGACTTATTGGTGGATTTAAGGAAATATCTGGATTTCATTGTTTGCGGTGTAAGTTTCAGAATTTGTTTTACAAGATCTTACTCTCATAATTCGTACACATTATTCTGTATGCCACTTGTGTCATGATTCATGAAACATCGAAAATTAAATTTTTACAAAGAACTAAATTATGTTAATTTACGAAGAATTAAATATGAAAAATTATGTTAATATTAGGATGAGGAGAAACTGAAATTTGTAGAAGAAGTTCAAACATTTGCTCAACTGGTGGGACATCGAATTTATGGCCAAATCGATCTGGACGTTATTCAGATAGCGTTACAAACACCTCACTTACGACGAGTTTATGATCAAGCTCGTATCTTGGCTCTCATAGCTAATAAACGCTTGTATATCGAATGGAAGTAAGCTCCTCTAACAGTCTAAATTGTATTTCGATGCTTTTGTTATTCTTTGTTCATTACACTTTTACTATTTAACAGAAATGCTAATTCTGGACAATGGAAACTTCCCGAAAGTACTGTTCTTGTTTCAGACCATGTTCACTCTGTTAAGTTTGTGGGAGACCGCGGCAATCATTTCATTGCTGCTCTAAGTGATGGAACTATTCAGGTAGAATATATGTTAGTTTTACCGTAAGCGCACACATGCATGGTATTTTCATTGCAAATCAATATTATATTATGGTTTCCAGTTGTGTGATCTCGAGTCTTCTGCTGTGTGTTATACATTTTTCGGGCATACCGATACTGTAAACTCGTTAAGTGTATTTGAAAGTCATTCAGTGAGGAGCAGTGTTCGTCAAAACGGAAAGGCTCCCCCAAAGAAAATCATTTTTCTGTCAGCATCTGCAGATAAATCTTGTAAGCTTTGGGATTTGAAACCCATCCTAGAAGAAGTGGAATCTAAATCTCAAGAACTGAAAAGTGGTCGCCTTCTTGGAACATCTCCTTCTCCTAAACTACGCCCCGATCAGTGGGCTTTTGATCAAACTAAAGATGATTCATATCTTACATTTGGATTCCATACGGCCGTCGTTTCATACGCTGAATTCTCAATCGACGGCTCTCGTGTTGTTTCCACTTCGTTGAATGAAATTATGATTTGGGATTCATCGAATGGGCAAATTCTGTCCAAAATATCTCCTGCGTTTCCAAATTTAACATTTCAAGCTTGTCATTTTTCTCCAGAAAATCTTTCTAGTTATCTCCTATGTTCTGCAGAGAATCAAGTTGTCCTCCTATCTCCTGAAAGATCTTCGTTGTATGCCAGCGTTGAGGGACACCCTATGAATATAGTACAGTTACTGTTTATTTCTGCAACTGGTTTTTGTACAGTCAGTGAAAACGAAATAGGAATTTGGAAAGTGATAAAAATTCCAAATAAGCCAAAAGCTATCAGAAGTCGCAGTCTTAGTCCAAGAGTGTTTCAGCCAGATAATTTTGCAAATGGTCTATGTAATGCATCCATCGAAATAACAGAAGTCGACTCACGTCCGTTAAAAGAACCCGAATTAAAATTCGGGACTCCGAAATTCGGAAATTTTTTGAATCCTAACGTTGACATGCAAGGAGATTGGAATTGGAATCCCGATTCTGATTCCGTTGAAGCCTTAAATACCGGAAGGAAACCATCAGCTACCAAATCAGATTGTTTTCCATCTCTCGTTACCACTAAAATTGATAATGAGTCTTGTACCATACAAGTCGTTAGAGAAGAAGTATTTACCCGCACCAGAGCTTCTGGCTTGTTCCTATCTGCGGCTACAACTTTTATGAATAAAGGGAAAGAACAGTTGCTTGCATGTGGAACATCGGATCACAAAATTGTACTTTGGAAACTACATGAGCGTACATTCTTAGGGGAATTTAGCAGTCATAATGGGTATGCAAGACACATTCACATGCATTGCTATTTGAATCTACAAAAAAATATTTTGGTTCGTATTATTAAAATTCTAAAATTAATACGGTATTTTTTAGATGGGTTACTTGCTTGGACTTTTCAGCTGTAGATCACTGTACGTTGCTTTCTGGCAGTGAAGATCATACCGTGATGATATGGGACCTTGAAAATGAAGAAAAGGGGTTTAAAGAACCTCAGAAAAATGCAGTGTTTTCATCTGTCTATGTTCGAATGCCATCTCCTCCAGGATTCTTTGTGTCATTGTTTAGTACGGACAAAAATACTATCCAGGTGTGACATTTAAAATTGCTTACAAACCTGCTAAATTGTAATAAACGGTTTTTGAGTATTTTTTACATGCTTATTATTTATGTAGGTATATAGGGATTACAGACGACTTGGAGAAACTGAGCCACTCAGTAGTGAGATTGGAGTGGTTTGTTTGTCTGAATGCGCAAATAAAGGGGCAATAGGAACTTGTGACGGTCGAATCTTTTGTATACGTGAAGTGCCTTTGGACCGTACAAACATCAAAATTCCTTATGACCATATTGGAACGCATGACTCGGAAGTTAAATGTATACGATTTAGTCAGTCCGGTAATGTTGTCGTTTCCGGCTCATCGTCTGGAGAATACAAGGTATATATTTTTAAACCCTACTAGTAGTAATATTATTTACCTTTTTGTGGCTACCTATTATATTTATTTTTGTTCGCAGATTTTCCAAAACTTCATGTTACTAGAAACATTCAATGGTTCCAATGCGCCAATTCTACAATTTTATTTCCCTCATCCATATTCTTCCACCTTTATTGTTTGCTCACAGAATGCGAAGATTCAGGTAAGTCTGATGTAACTTAAACAAATAATATGACTATGATAAAGTCGAGCTACTATGTGGCCACTTATGGAAGCATTCCATTTATATTGATGGTAGTAAAAAGGTACTACTGTAAAGTTATATGGTTTTTACAGATCGTCAACACTGATACATTTCGAATTGTACGAACTTGGGAATCTGATGCTAAAGTTCGTGTTAATTGCATCGATTTCAATTCTGAATCGAGCATGATGGCTTTGGGAACAAGCGAAGATGGGGTTTTGCTTCTTTATCTAACGGAATTTAGTATCGCTAATCAGTTTCTGCCTATGCATTACAAAAGTCCTATTAGAACGGTTGCTTTCAATCACGATGGCACCAAACTTGCCATAGGAAATGATAACGGACTAATTAAGGTTTCAATCATTATCAAAATCAATGTAAATACCGCACCGTCATAAATCTGTTTTAATACCTAACTCTACTTTTTTGACAGATTTGGTCTTTGACAAATCAGCCTTATCGCGAAGAAACTGATTTACTTCTCCACAAGTCATGGGTACGAAACATAATTTTCTCACCTTCAAGTTGTGGAGAAAAGAATTGGCTTGTCTCATGTGGAGATAAACTCGCATTTTGGTCTCTCGAAAAGGTAAATTGCGAAACAATCATCTTATTTCTTATTCATCCTTCAATTTTGAAACATTTTATTACATTTTTTTGCAGCCTGAAGAAAGAATTCGTACAACTAGTTTCATGGCGGAACGTCGTCGCCGACGTTCCGGAGAATCCGGAAAATCGCCTTGTGTTCGTCTTTCGTTAGAAATACCTGAGGGCAATAAAATTGGGAGGCAAGGGAAAAGAGAATTACTTCAGCAATTTGCATTCCGTGGTAACTTTGCCCAACGTATTGTCTGCAATCCTTCCTTTTCTAAATTTATGACTGTAGATGACACAGGAATATTTTACTTCTTGGAAGTGATGAAAAGTGGTGCTTAGCTTGCGTGCCAGTTTTTGTGTACAAAGTTGATGTTGCACTCGTGTATTCATTATCAGTTGAACGAAAACTTCCATGTAGTGTGCAACACGGAGTTCATAAATCAATCAAGTCCTTTGTGAATAATACTACAAGGCTCATTATGTTAATTGCTCATAATTATTAGGCACTTGTTAGTGAGCTTGAAGACTCACGCGTAAACGAAAGACTTAACTTGCGTACCATGCTTAGGAAGAAACAAAGTTAGAAATAGTGCAATATAAAGGGAACTGATATTTTGACGAGAAATCTAGCCTGATTATTACTTAATATTCGTAAATTGCTTACACACTTAATTGTTTGTAAAATCAGCAATACCTTGTTGTATTATGGCAAGATTCCTTCCTTTATGTTCGAAAGTCTCAATTTAAGCGTTACAATCATTTTAAGTCTGCTCTAAGTTTGGAAATGTCTTCAGGGTAAATTAAGAATTATACAGGTACTCATTGTATATCTACTTATTGTCCATATTGTCTTTCAGTATATTATGACTTTATAATTACTAATAATAACGTACCTTTATTCGTGTATTGACATGGTACTATTGGTACGTATGTATTTTCGCAAAATTCCGTGTAGAAGTAGAGTAGATCGCTAGTGATTACTGTAGATTTTTCAATCATATTGTTATCAGTAAATGACGTAGTATTTTACTTAAATAATGAGCAGTTGACTCCAACCATGTAGATTTCATTAATTTTGTAAATATATCGTCCTATATGGTGAGACATTTTTTTCATTATTGTTTGTATGATGTTAATGAATATTTAATGTTTATTAGTTTATTTGCAACAGTAATCTCCCCTTTGCGTATTGTTTATAAAAAAATTGCTTGTCAAGGAGTAAGTTTCTGTACTGACACAAAATTACGATTAAATCCTAGGTATAAGGATTATATCGTGCATAGATTATAGAATAATGCATATTATACAGATTATAAAAAGTTATAACTGATTGAGTGACTTGATATGTAACCTACAATTCAAACGGGTTTCATGGTGAAGGTAAAAAATGTGAATGAGACAATATGAAAAAATATTATGTGAATGCAATAAATTGCCGGCCATTTAAAATCGAAAAATCTCAATATGCAAGAATGATGTATAGGTGGGTATGTTATGTGTATGTAGAAAAAATCTCAGATTGTATACTCGTTTTAAATTACGTAAAGAAAATTAGATCAGTTGAAGTGTTCGTTATTGGAATAAATGTAAAATGTTTCACTCAAGATCTGTTGTTTATTACTATGTTAAATGGTTTGGGTGCAACGATTAAGGTTGGTGCATTCGGTTGGAGAGACAACTCACCAAAGTCCGGATCTTTTTCCACCGTGAACTTTTGCATTAAACATGTAAAAAAGATAAAGAGACTATCCTTTGCCAAGGAATCCCCTATGCAAGTTCTTTTTCCCGTAGAGAATGGCATAAATGCTTCGTGCTTTATGATTTTATTTTCCTCTACATCAATAAACCGTTCCGGACGAAAATTTTCAGGGTCTCCCCAGTACTGCTTGTCATGATGAGCATCTCTTAGGTTTGCTAATACTACTGAATTCTTAGGAATGGTGTATCCTGCAAATTCTGTAAGGAAAACATAAATTGAAACTTTAATGTGTCTATAAAACTATGTATACCTATACATAGGTAACTCTTTTCAAACGAAGAGTTTTGATCTGAAGAATGGTATCTTACTTGTAGTTTCTAGTGTGCTGTGGAAAACCGAGAACGGTACCAGAGAACAAAATCGATGAATTTCATTCAAAGTAGCATCAGTGTAAATCATACTGTCAGTGGGAAAATTACGGAATTACCAAAAATGAAACTTCATAATGATATTTGTGAAAATTTACATGGCCTATTGAAGAAAACACAAAACTGGATATTGCACTCACCTGGCTTTATCTTCGAGAGTTGGTACACGACCAGTACCGATAACTGAGTCAATTTCCTCTTGTACTTTTTCCTGAACACGGGGAAACATTATCATGTATAACATTGCCCATTGCAAAGTTGAACTGGTTGTTTCCGCTCTAACAATAAAAGAATAGATACATTTAAATGGGTTTATGCAGAATTTCATGGAAGAAAAAACTAAATATTATTCTAATTAATGGTAGTAATGAACTGTATCAAATATTTACCCTGCAAGAAATAAATCCACCAAAACCAGCAGCATATTCAATTCTAGAGATCATTAAATATACAATTAGTTGCTTTATGCTGATTTTTATTCGACATTGCATTTCAATTTGATAAGCATCAAGATATATATTAGCTAAGCTGTGCGCACCTCCTTCTTCTTTGTAGAAGCTTGACTTTGGGTCATCAGTTTTTTTCCACTGACTAATCAGAGCGTCAACAAAATCCCGAGTTTCCGATGGATCGTACGTTTTTTTATGTTCTTCAATAGAATCCCTTACCATACCCTGTATTCGATCTCGACTTGTTAAGAAATTCTGCCAGAAATCTTTGACGAGAAGATTAGAATGTTTCAATATCCATGGAAAAAAGAAAGGCAGACCTGTGAGTTCCAATTTTTGCATATTGCTAAATAAAAATGGCAGATGAAAAAATCTCAAGTAAATTAAGTGTGACATTGTCAATGCGTGCGAAAGTAAAACTCGTTAAACTTACTTAATGAAACTGTCAATCAAGAAAAGAAAATTCTTATCATTCACTTCGAACCTGAAATATCAATAAGTGAGATTAAATTAACGTAAGTAACCAAAAAGGGAGTACCTAATAATATTTAGCATTCTAATTGATTAAGCGTTAAATGAAGCATACCGAGTTCCTGTTGAAATGAACCACAGAGAATTCAACACGGAGGCATTAAATTTATTTTTCAGTTGTATTGGTTTTCCTGTATTTTCACTGAAAAATGATTAAAATAGGAATTGCCTCAGTTAGAATTGTTAAAAAGTTAAAACTAACATTCTCTACATATTTATAGAATTGTGCATGTAAACCTTAGATAACACACTATATACCTTCGTGCATTATGCATACCTACTATTTTCATTACAACCGACACTTGCACATGCAAGTGCTGATGCTTATTGTATGATGTCCACATAAAAATTCTAATAAGTCTCACCTGAAATAAGATATAAGTTCCTGAGCTTCGTGTAGCAAACTGTTTTCCATTGAGCTTTTACCAAGCCCTAGTTGACGCAAGTTCTTTATGGCAAAACGTCGTTGTTCAATCCAGGTGTTCCCCTCAGAAAATAATAACCCTAATAGAAAATGTCAAGTGAGTCAGTAACGGAATATACACAACTAATATGTATTAGTACTAGTATTAAACTATTCCAATTGTACAACAATCACAATTTCAATCCAAAGATGTACCTCTCTTTTTTCCATGATTTCTTGTCATTTGAGCTTCAAAAGCCGGTCTTCCCATGAAATTATCATCTTTATAAGCTTGCATTACAAGTTTGTAATCATTTATTACTACTACTCTGAAAGTTTAATAAAATTACTAGAAATGAATGTAATTTTGTGCATTGTACGTCTTGTCTTGGGTAACATTGATTTGCATTTATCATAGAAGTCTCATAAAAGCTATAAAAAGGAATGAAAGAAGAACCAACCTAAATTTTCCCAGTTTTAAGGAAAACACTTTTCCATATTTATGCTTAAACTCTTGAAAAACCTTTAAAGGATCCTTGAAGATGATAAATGGAAGATAACCCAAAATAGGTACACCCCATGGACCTAGATACAATTCATCAACCACAAGTTAGGTAAGTAGGAGCGAAGAAAATGCAAAAATATCTTATCTTATATAAATTTTGTCATGCGAATTGTCTATATTAAGAATGAAACTATTATGGAGCTTCAATCAGGTATGATTTATTAAGAAACGAAGTTTCTCATTAGTCGTTGCCTTACCTGGAGGAACATCACGGGTATCATTCCATATTTTGATTAAAAAAACTATTAGAATTCCTAGTATTGATGTCAGTAACACTTCCAAAGGCGTCATTTTAGTATAGAAAGGTAATATCAACAAATTGTAATTAAACTATATACGAATATTGTAAAAAATTATGGCAGTTACACAATACAGTTAGGTACAGCAGTTGAATAATTAAAATCTGTCTCTATTGAATGACCGGTTTGTCACGACTGCTGTAACGCAAAAAGACACAGAAGTCACTTTTCTCCCAAATGTAGGACATAGAAATTATTTTTTCATATAGAATTATATCAATTATTCGTTATCTTTTATCAAAAGTTTCGTGTTCAACACAACATACTTGTCAATCAAGTCACATTATTAGAAGAATGTAAAAAGTTATGTCATAGTGAATCCCATAAAATGAAATCGTATGGTTAACTGGAGCTGGACATTTTATGTTCATAGCATACAGCTTATACTTGCCTGGGTTTTTCGGGTAGATAATGATTGCTGGTAAATCTGATTACTTCTATTCTATCTATAACTTTAAATATACTTTGTTTCACAGTTTGCATCAACAACAATATCATACTGTCCTATATTAAGCATATGTAGATATGTATACTTGACACTGTGACACTATGATTTCATGCAATCAATCATCTGCATGCATGGTAATTCCCATAATCACAAGAAAGCGAATAATTTATTGAATTGCTCTTTAAGTACATACGTGTTAGTATTAGTTATTTTTACAAACAATATGATAAGACTATAAGTATCTGTATTTCTATTTATTTATACATATTATTATCTATTTATTTGTATTCGTAATGTACACACGTATCGATAGCAGGAATACATGCGGATACAGATTGGTTGAATGGTTGGTAAGTAAGAAGTCTGTATCGATTGGTTTTATTGTATAAAACTTTATGACATTATTATTATCGTAATGTATGTAGATGCGTAAATGATGCCGGTTCAGGTGTATTAATGGAAGCTATTTTTTATTGTTGCACCAAATCATAGAAAAATGGTACCAAATAGGTCAAAATTATTTAAAACATAAACACTTTCAATTATATGTTTGACTAACTGGATAATCTATGTGTAATATATTAGATTTATTTTCCATACATACAGGCTAAGCAAACACGAAAACTTAAAATTGAAGTGAGACACCCCAGAGGCAAATCCATTGTAGCATTGGAAATGGAATGCGTTTTCGTTAGCACCGAAACTTTCTTTTCGTAAGCATTGAATTAATTAAATTTGTCCTAATGCCGAAGAAGGTGAACTTTTTTTTACGTGAATGAATTTCTGCTCATTGTTAGTATTATGATTTGATTGCTTGATTCTTCTGCATATTCTGGAGATCAGTTCAGTACCGAATTTATGTGCTATCTCTATAAACAAACACACAGCGGAAATGATTATGCCAAGAATAAAAATACTGAAGACAATGAGAAGATTCTTCATTGACAAAGGTTTAAAGTTGTTTTGTTGTCCTGTAGATATGATTTGAGAAAGTGTTTTATAAATTTCGCTCTTTTTATCTGCAATCATTTCCTCTTTACCTAACTTTTTGGTTCGATATATCATTTCCGTTTCCCACTTGCCTATATGACCAGTTTCGTATAAAATACTTGAGATTGGTAAGAATGCGTCCACATAAATGGAATCTTTTACGAAACCCAGAGACATTGAAACAGGGAGGGCAGTATCTTTGGAATAGACCAAAGGATCATATAGCAGGTTCAATGTGAGACTTCTTGCTGCAGCAAATTGAATAAAGGGGTCCCAAGCCAAGCAAATGTGTTTCTTTGTCAACAAAGTTTTTCGAAGGCATTCCGGAGTGTTGGGTTGATATCTCAATCGTTTTTTAATTGACGAAACAACTGGAGAAGTGGAAGTTTTGAAAAACTCACTTTCGACTACTCCGATATTATTTAATATAGGTATATAGTCTGTCATCTTTGATAGTTCATAATAATTGGTTGGTATTACATCAGATTGGGGGAAAGAAAGATACGAAACTAAATTACTTTTGTAGCCAGTACCGACGACGATAATGAAAATCATCCACAGCACTGAAACTGATCTGAATCCTTTAGGAATGAGAATGCTTTGCTCCACGGACAGTGCATACGGCACATAAATTGCAGACATAATACTTCTGTTGCCAAAATTGGGAGTTAGAAACATGAAAACGATTAAAGTAAAAACGACAATTACATACGTTCCTAAAATGCTCATCCAAACTGTATCTTGATACGGGTAAAAGAAGGCCTGCCATTTTATGTTGGATTGTGGCTTTGCAGTTAAAAATTGAAGATTGGCAAATCCAAGGGGTCCAACAAAGTCTAGTAAGTGATACCAGGGATAAGCATGTCCAAGATAAATAGCCATATCGAAATTCCTCTCTGGATAAATTATATCCGAAGCCATTCCATCCCAAGTCCCATTCGGCAAAATATTCGCATAACTCCTTGTAGGCTGCATATTAACTTCGAAGCTAAAATTGAAATATTCTGAAGACGATTTCACAACTCTGTAATGGGATCCGTCAAGTTCTTTTCCGTTGAGATCACCCCATGGAGGAAGGACTGTCGTTGTAGTTCTCAAATGTTGTCCTCTAAGATTTCCTCCTATAGATGGAAATGTCTCATAATGTGACTGCAGTTCCTGGACATTTTTCAATAGCGTCATCTTCCCCGTTAAAACTAATGGTTGTGCCAGAATTTCTCCCGTGTCGCGAATAAAACCCATTGTACTTCGTAATTGATGTGTTACAGGATTACTGAAAACCGTCTCGAGGATTGTCGCAGAGGCAGAGAATATATAGAAATCTTTTCGCTTGTTTGTTGTGGATTTTAGCATTGCTATTATTTGTGCAATGGCTGTAACATTGTTGTCTTTTAGTTCAATGATGTTGATAAATGAAGTCAGAGGATAATGCAATCGTCGAATTTCCTTTGAAATTAGACCACAAACAAATGGATGAGAATTGCGGAACATTTCCAACTGTAGTAAGTCAGAGTTCGAATCTTGGTTTTCGAAAACTGGAGTCGCTACAGTGTAAGGTTTTGAGTGAAAAGATGCTACAAATTGTATCACTTCGTTTAAATTGTTTGCTAATTTAGCTTCATTGTTATTCTGCACTTCTTCTAGTGTAATTGCACTAATTGCAGTGCTAAGTGATAAAATGACTAAAAATATCATAATATCGTCAAATAATTTCCTTGCAGATTTAGAATCTCTGTTATTAAGCGTAAAGCTTGAGATAGTTTTTCTGAATTTTTTTTTATTAATGGGTTTATGTTCTCGGACCAATAAGTATTACGTAGGTATGCTTTCAACAAATTGGAAATATATATGTTTTAACCCTTTAAGTGTTAAAAAATGAAGATATCTTCAAGATATCAACTTCTAAAACAAGAGAACTTTTTCAAGTGAGAAAACAAACGATAAACAGTGTAATGGCACTTGTTAAGGAAAGTAATAAGAGAAATATTGTCTCTCTCCTGAAATGAATTATGACAACGTGGGTATATATACTAAGTCCCATTTGCTGTCAAACCGCTATTTCTTTATGAGTATACCGGATATTATCGTGAATAGGAATCATGTCTCATGTCTAAATTGACATTTACTGAAAGTTTTATGGGTGATTATAAGATTTGTGTAGAAACTGCTATATAACTACGATATGGTTTATAGATGAAATTCTAGGTACTCATTAACGTGTTTTGCATAGAATCAGTGTTAGTGTTCGTCCTAATAGCTTAATTTTATCCTTAGCTGTGTTTCCACTGTTCATTAAACGTTTCCTAGATATTCCTCATATTTCCAAATAAAAAGTTGCAATAAGGAACTTAAGTGACCGTTTCATATATTTTATGGCTCGTTAGGGATGTTAATAGGATTCAGTTATGCCCTCAAAGAACATTATTTCGTCCTAATACTATTTATATATCTGAATAGTTTGATGCGAGCGATTCTTTTTCTAAAGGTAAAAGCAAATAACCAATTACAAAGAAATTAATTTGGTTGATCCACTGAAGACTGTAGATTGATTGGTACGATTATGCAATTAATGAAAACGTTCTTTACTCTTAGTTGGCTTTCCTAGGAAGTTAGAGTTATATTGTAGTTAACATTCAAAGCTATAAAACTCACCATGGGGTTTGCATATTTTGTATTATTTATACATTTGAATAACTTAACTGATGAATTAACTGATTAAAAAAGGAGATCGTCTGGAGATAATGCATCTTACCTATAACAATAATAACATAAAATATGATTTCCACAATTAGCTGTATGCTGAAGGACTCTCAATTCAATTTAGCACGTGAGTTTTACTGAGTTTAGAGACCCCCATGCAAGTGGACAATCGGTTCTTTCGGCTGCTCTTCTAATATGAGGGGAGAAAAGGAACAATTTTGTCGTTCTGAGTAATATCAACTCACAATCAGTACAGATAGATTGACAAAATAGTAAATTGACAAACTCAGTAAATTGAGAGTCTTTCAACATCCAGCTAATTCAGTCATTTCATTCAATGGGTTTATACAGTTTCTTGAAGGTATTAGTAGTCTATATTATTATCAAATAATCAATTCTTTGCATATCAATGAAAATTATAATCATCAGATCATCACAGTATAAGTTTGTTTATATCCATTCTCTGATTAACATCTCATATTATAAACAGTTTGAATGGTCAACAATGACAATGCGACCAAAAAACACTTATACATGCCTGATTTAGAAAAATATAAACTGCACAGACGATATAGGTACACAATTCATAATTTGTTAATGGAACTGTGACTGCTACTTGTGACAACGAGTAGACAGTAGATTGAGTTGATGTTAAGGATAAGTGGTTGAGCGGAAAAGTATAATTAGTAAAAAGTGGTTTCGACATCTCCGAAATTCTTAGGTGAGCAACATATACACAATACCCTTGTACATTTGTTGCATAATTGCGTAGTAGAAGTATATGTCTGAATAAATAGTCCTTGTGTAATACATCGCCTTACTATATGGATCTTGTGGAGTGTACATTATATAGATAAGATACGTAATAGTTGAGTAAGTATTACTAAAATCATATGAGTCACACATAAAACGAACATTCCTGGTAACCAATTTCATTTTTCTAAGGCATGAATCTCTTGCAGACGCAGCATATATGAACATTTTAGTAGTTATTTTGAAGTTAATATTTAGCAGTTATTCATACTGCATATACAATGCATTCTTTTCACAGAACAAAGTAAACAAAACAAGTACGTGCAATGCATTCATGTGACGTATGTGAACTTAATTACGGCAATAAAACAAAAATGTTACAAAGAAAAAATATGTGCATGCATATACACATAAAGTACATACGTAATGCTTACAAGTTACAAGCGTAGCCTTACTTACATATACTTATTATGATTAACTGACTACAACCGAATTAGGTGCTTACTGCCATTAAATATCATATATTTAAATTCTCCATTGTGATACTAGATTGCAACTTATTGCTAGAGTTTAAAATACATTATTATTTCACCCAACACTAACTGCAAAAGCAGAGTTTTTACATTTATCTTGTTAAGCAGATCTTATCTAAAAACAGTAACTCAAAGATTCGTTAACATTGATAAAATATATTCAAATCAATTATAATTATATGGCTAGACAAAGTCATAGAATCAAGTTAGAATCAAAGCCCTGAGAAACTCACTCCAACATAACAGAGTGGAGGGAGAACGGAATTAGTATTCCAAAGGTTAAAAGGACGGATGTAAATGTGAAAGGATGTACTTATTTACACACGAGTATTGATATGTGGGTATTTGATGTACCGGATGCAATCTACCCTTTCAATCTCTCCTACAAGCGTTCTGCGTCAAATGACGCAGTATATTTACATACAAAAAGTAGGGAATCGAGTAAATAATTAAAATAGTACACATCCACACGGTTGTATTGTCACTGCCTCACAACAGCGTCTTATTTTGAGTCGTCACTATCATTTTCATCATATAAGTAGAGCATCTGCAGGAAACTTTTAGGATTCTGTACTTCGTATTAATGTTTACTAAAAATAAGAATCAGCAGCAGATGATGATACTACTCATGTACAACATCACCCCAACAGCAAATCGCAAAAAGTTGCAAGAAATGCTTCCAATTGCCAACTATTTTTTAGCATCATGTAGAATTCATAGTGACTTTGTAATTTGCGTACCAAACAACACGGGCTATACCTATGTATTAACCTAAGCTAGCAGTTTCTTAGTATTTGTGATTATTTGAGACTGTTGTGGCAGCAGAGATCAAATAATGCCATGGACTAACTCATATACTTGCCTATATACACTTTACACATTTGCATAATGTACTGCAAGCACAAAGGCAAACAAAATGATACAGGCACACATCTCCCATCCCTCAAAGTATATATACTTTGCATTTCTTTCAGCTTTTGTGCAGTGGTAGTTTTGCAGTAGTGGCATTAACATTGCATTTCTTGTTTGTATAAAGGCAATTGTGAATTTCCTTTTGTTACCATTGCATTAAATTCATAATTTGTACTTTTACAACGGAAAGGCATTTTTGCATTTATATCTACCACAGTGATACCATACCATCATTGCATATACAGGTAAAGAAAAGTAAACTCTTTTGTATGTAGGTAAGTAATAAAATTCTTGTAGTACTTGTAAATAAATAATGTACAAAACGATTGGTTAAAGGTACTTTTACCTAAAACGATGTTAATGAAGTTTATTAAACGAACTGGAAAGTAAATCTTGCCCAAATGAGAAAAGATTAGGAGTAGTGCAGTGCAGTGTCTTCTCTTTTCCTTATAAGGACAGCCAAGCCAGTCAATGTTCGCTGCATACTTTCATTAGCATAAATGTGTAGGTGTAAAAACTCAACTGTCTGTTTCTAAGTATTCTGTGTATATAGCGTGATATTGTCAGTGTAGTGTCAGTTCAGTTCTGGTGTGGTGCAGAAACTAGAAATATTTTAAGTTCTTGTTAGTGCGGCAGTCACTCGAGAGTACACCTTCACAGTTTGTAATTTATGCATATTTAATGCACTGCGTAAATTGAATGTGGATGTGAGTGAGTGAATGCAAATTCAACTTGACCGAGCTAAACGGATATTAATATAATTAACCACATGTGAATCATCCTTTGTATGACATAATACGATATAAATAATACATGCAAAAAGAGATGCTATATTGGTTATGCTTTTTGCACGTTACATTTTAGGAAGGAGTATGAATGTGTAGGATCTGAAGCTCATTGTACGATATGTGACGCAGTGTGGTGTATATAGATTATTTCTTCCTACAATATAACACCACCTGAGTATATTAAATTAAGCTACTCGGTATAGCTCAGACAGACAGGGAGGACAAACCTGAGTGCATTAACTTGGGCTCGCTTTACATACAATAACAAGCAATAATAGTTTGTAATTCCTAAAGATTACATGACAATAATATTACATTACTTTTAAACACAAACACCAGAATACAAACGATTCACAGAGATGTTTTCCAGCATTTCTAGTTGAAACGTTGCAAATTCCACTGCGCATCCAGAAAGTATTATATAGATTTCAAAAACATGTCTCAATTCTAAACACAGAGAACAATATTAATTCCAAGCAGCCTACATCCTTTAGCGCAGAGATTGACGATTGATGTATACAATAAGTAGTTTTCTAATTGCTTCAAGTCTGTTTGCATTTTAGATTGACAAAAAATACCTCGACTGCTTAAACATAGACAATGCATGTTGTACATAGATCTAAAATATTATCGTCCGATTTTTGTTTCTTGAAATACAAGTAAGCCCAGTAAGCGCATATCGGAATGTAAATGACTTCTCTCTGTAGTGGGCTGACTTGAAGATTACAGTATTTGTATAATATTCGTTTCTGTGCAAAATTACATACTTATACATAAAACATACCTATCGTTTTCTGCACACTATTCACAATACCTCTCGCTAGGTATTATTACTATCACATACATATGTATGCATAAATACAGGTATCTTAGTACAGTACCTACACTACACTTCCTTTAAAATAGCTATTGTTTTCCCTGAGGATAAATCGTATAATACATAAAGCTAGTATTACAACTGGTATTAACCCTACTACTACTACCAGGAATGGGAAGAAGGTATATAGAGGAATTATAAGGTGGAGAATGTATGTATAGAGCATTATTTTACGTAAAGCTTCGCTTAGGACGACGACGGCGGTACTCCGCTCAGCTGCTTGGAGCGATGATGGTGAAGGTTGGTTTGGTTTGATGTACAAAAACAAGCAGAGTTTATAGAGAGGTGAGAGAGGATTCTGTTTGTCTGTCTGTTGAGGATGGGAATTGGGAAGTAAATAGAGACAAAGTTTATTGCACTAATGCAATTGGGATGGAAAGGAACGAGTGCAAACACATAGACAGCAAAGAGTTAACCATCCGTAGGCTCAGGGTATCATTACTATCATAGTTTACAAAACAAGCGCAAGTGAAACAAACACAGTCCTCACGAAATTAAGGACAAGACAGGAAATCAAGTTCTGATTCAATTCAAGGAATAACAATAATAAAAGTAAGACGAAGTTAGTGGTTCTGTCTGCTGGTTCTTGAACTTCTGTTTTTCACGTAGTAAGACAGTAAGAGTAAACCTTAAATCTCATTCCTAATGTTAACCAATTGGTAATTAACATTATTACTAACTCTGAAGCATTATTATTAATAATTTGTACAGTTTCTTATCGTGATGTTTTTGTTTTTGTTTGTGCATTTGCCCAGGTTATCAACGAAGTTGATGCTGCGTAAATCTGCAAACAGCCACAGCTTTCCAAAAGCAATCTAAGTGTTAAACTACAACTACATACTTTGAAATAGTTTAATTCAACTGGAAACGGAAAGGACAAACATCAAAACTTCAAACAAACGGACATTGAGCTACTAAATGGTATTTATTTTGTTTATTACTTATCCTATACTTCATTTACTTTAACTGTTTTAGTGTGATTTAAATTTAGTCAATTTAAATTTAGACACAGGCACAAATAATTTTACAAATCTTCGAATTTTAATCATCTTAGCATGTTTTATTTAGTTCAATTTGCACTGCAAATTTTGCAGTACATAATGTTTTGTAGGAAATTTAATATACCTTCATACCATTTTTATATACGTATACATTGTGTGGGAACTTTAAGGAATATTTTGTGACGTTACTTGACTTAGAGCCCCTTAAAGGGAAGAGAATCCCATAAGTGCGCCTTAATCAATATAATAAGGATTAGCAGAGAGTAATGTAAAAATATATATTATATCTGTCGCTGTATAATTTTATGCACGATAACTGCGATATGACCGATAATGTTTTGCAATAATACTCTTGAACTTTGTTTTTATGCATTCACAATGTTTATCATTAAGTTTAATGTTTACTTAC
The DNA here is from genome assembly GCA_019776165.1 of Pogonognathellus flavescens. Lineage (NCBI taxonomy): Eukaryota > Metazoa > Arthropoda > Collembola > Entomobryomorpha > Tomoceridae > Pogonognathellus > Pogonognathellus flavescens. Next base: position 26,758 of record JABASD010002410.1, read on the forward strand.
GTAGTTGACATGCAGTGCAATGTTTCTGTAAAGCTGTATCTCTGTAATATGGAGTACGAAGAAGTATCTTACAGAGAGATATTTATAATATACATCCTTTTTGTTAATGTATATATATAAGTCTGTGTTGCATACGATTTGGTTAGAATGTACAACTTTTCTCATCCCGCTACACGAACATAATTAAATAAGACTTCTTGTAGTTTACAACGTTTATATATCAGAAAGTAGTAATTAATATTTAATGGTATGAACTATGTAGTTGCACTTGATTTGTTTATAATAGGAATATCAGAAGTATATAGCAGAATCCAT